>BROG01001064.1:0-149256 GCA_030159075.1 Atrina japonica
TATTTTTGTATTGCAGAGCAGATCGAATTTAAAAATATCACAAGCACTGGTATACTACGAGCATTGATCCACAGACTCTAGCCATTTGTTCAACACATTTTCGTAGAGAAAAACATGTGGAACTGATATATGTTCCCATAGGCAGATGCAGGAGTTTTGGTCAGAGGGGATATGCTTTTGATCCATACAGTGCCCTAGGATACAGATCGAGAATTTGTTCAGGGGTGGGGTGAGGGTAACAGAATTAAGCTAGAATGTTATAATACAAGCCTTATTGAACATGTTTTGTTGTACAAATTGTTAGATAAATTGTGAAGCAGTAATTCATTTGAGACTAAAGGGAAATGTGGTTATTAAAAAAAAAATTATAAAATTTGGAAGCATTCCAGACATGAGCTAACTATAAAAAGTTGTAGATAAAGTTCTCATGCTTTGAGGGTCACAAATAGAGAAAGGTAGAATATCCTCGCCAAGAAGAGTGAAATGCAAAAATTTCTGTAAATTTGTTTGTAATTTTTCGACATTTTACTAAAAAATCAAAAGTTTTACATCTATGTATTCACTGCGCTTTTGCCTGAATCCATTCCTGGTCACTACACGTAAAACTAAGTGTTGGGTTGTAATGGGGTCGAGCTATAAACATCTTTAAAAAAACACTTGGAATTTTTAAATCCATACACACATTTTTCTGCTTCCAGACAGAAAATACGCCTGGATTCCACTAATAAATCACACTTGTTATCTTCCTCAATAGAAGATTATTTTAGCCAAAAAGTAACCTAAAATTGAGACAGAATTTCGGCCTAATTAGTACATGTGTAAATGAATTGGTCAAAGCAAATATAGCTCATTTTTATACTGCGAATATACATTTGTATTATACATTCTTTTTACATGAATACACTGTATATTGCTCCGTTAAATTCAGAAAAAAAAAATTTTATTTATAAGAAGGTTTAAATGATCTGTTTTTCCCTTGGCTTATTTTGAAGCAAATATAAACTTCAAAATGGTATATAAACTGAAAAAGGTGAAATTTTTGTCACTGAAATGTAAATAACTATTTCCAGCCTTTTAACAGAAGCTGACAGTTGACAAATTCTGTCAGCTGTTTACGTGAAAAGCAATTTGCAAGTGGTTGAATTATTTTTTTTCTTCTTCTATGGTTTTAGTTCTACTGGGTATTCAGAAAAAAACTGATTTCTTTCTACACACAATGTTCAGTGATATCTTTTTGCTGGGTACTTTACATACCAATACTTTTCTCCTACTCCAAAAACTATTGAAAAGGCTTAAATGATATAATGTATTACGCTGTGAAAAAATAGAAAACTACTTGTGGTTTAGTTATAGTATAAGGGAGACAACTCTAATCTGCCTACAGAAAATTTTACAAAAGAGAGACAACTTTTCTTATCAATGACTACATTGATTGATATAAAATCAGGACTTGGTTTAATTTTGTGATTGACTTTATCTCATCAACACTTGTAAAACAGTGGACTATGCTGTAAATCAATGACTTAGATCAGTCCAGATATGTCTCTGGCCTGAAATATAAAATATTGAAATGTACACATTCCGAGATTTTAATTTACGCATTTAACAAACAGTTCTACTTATTGGCAAAATATTCAGTGACCAGCTGAGTCAAAAATAATTTATTAGTATGCAGAACTACACAGTACATGTATGCATAAGTATATAAAAACATTTATGGTGCACTCAAATAGTGGCATAATGATAATGAATTTCCCAATGACTATGATGTCTGACTGGCAAGATTTGAGTTTCCCTTCATAAGGATAAGCAGGACCAAGGGATTTGTTTTCATGACTCCATTGAAGATTGGGATGGAAATGTTTAGGTTTTTGCAACATTTAAGTTTACTTCAAGTATTAAACTTATGTTTCTTTTATGAAATTTTAACCAGATTTGATAAAAATCTTTTTTAGTATCAATATTGTGTAGGGTTCAAGAACCAATTTAATTATGACCAAACATTGATACTATTTGCCCAAGTTGTGGGACTTCATAATCTTCATGCAACCTGAAACAAAGGTTTACGGTAAAACTAAATTTTGGTCTGGAAATCATGATGAGGACTTTATGTACTGTACATACATGTATATTATCTTTTTTTAACATTTTAATTATATTTTCTACCATAACTTGTGTTGTTATACCACTCTCAAGCAGTGGTATATGGGCAAGAATTCACTAATGGTACTACAAGTGTGACATTATAACACAAAAAAAACTTGCATGTTTTCTCAAATAAATTGCATCATTAGAAGGTCTAGTCAACCATGTATTTGACAGCAGCAAATCATAGCGGTGAATGACATCATCATCCGGATAAAATGAAATATATACATTTTCAGGAGTATGTAACGTTGACATAGAAGCAACATTATTTGATGGATAGATAAAAACTTGGTTGCCAAGGGATTATACATGTAATTGCCGATTTCGAATATAAATCTCAAATGCATGACCATAGAACGTAGTTGAACCCAATTAATTACCCAAACAGTAATAGAATGGATGGTATCATAATCGTACGTAACACTGACTTCTCTGGACTGCTCAAAGTTACGTACTATTTGTGATTTTTCTCACCCCATGTGCAAACTGCACTCTGTGACACTAAATAAATCGCTTTCGTCGCTAGTTTTTCACGAAGATTGATGATATACACTTATCAGCTAGGACTGATTGACAATAACTAACTTCTCATCGACAACAGTACGTAACTACGTGAAACAAATTGACGACGAAGAGAAATGCACTTAACGTTGCCCGACATTTTGGCGCCATTAGCGTATAGCCGTATCACGTGTTGCTGTAGATTAGCCCGTTTCCGTTTGCGACATATAAGCCACATTTGAAATAGTCTTGGGAATTACTGTGGTCTTCTGTAGCGATCAGGTGTACGTAACAGAAATGTTTGACGCAGAATGGCGAAATATTAAACTACGCTTCAGGTTTTTATTTTTATGACAACAGCAAACAGTTTCTGATCATAAAAAGACATAAGGCGGAAGAAACAAAACGGAGTAGGAATGCAGTAATAAGCATTGCATACACGTGATAAATCGAGAGATTGTGTACGTAACAATTTGTTTGACACACACGTTACATACGAGGGTCACTTTCAGTTTGGAAATTCAAAAAAACGTGGAGACCAAAGTAAGATATGATGTGTACGTTTGCAGGACCGGTTCGTCAGTGAATTCCATGACTTCAGCAGACGCAAGAATATTGAAATTTAGACTGCTTGTATCCTCCTGGAATTGCATGGGTAAAATGTCACGCTTTTTCATACCAAAAATTCAACGACATGAGGATTTTAGAACGAAAATTTTTGTGTACCTAAGAAGTCAAGACAATATATTCTTTGGAAATTATATGTCTTAATACTGTGTTTTTCAAACAGGAAAATAAAATATAACAAAAAATTATATATATATGTTTTTTTTAATGACACATTGGGTGTTGACAAGACAAAACAGTACATTCCCCATTAGTGAATTCTTGCCCATATACAAAGCTGGAGTTAGTTAACATTTACAAATAACCAAAAGGGCTGTTTAAGTGATGTCAGAAACACTAAATGACTTCATCGCCAACCTTCAGATGAACGAAGAGATTGAAGTGACATAGAAATTTAATGCATCATGAGAGTCCAAACCCGACAGTGTCTAGACATGATTTAGGCTACCAATTCAGTTATGGTAAGAGTCCAAACCCGACAGTGTCTAGACATGATGTAGGCTACCAATTCAGTTATGGTAAGAGTCCAAACCCGACAGTGTCTAGACATGATGTAGGTTACCAATTCAGTTATGGTAAGAGTCCAAACCCGACAGTGTCTAGACATGATGTAGGCTACCAATTCAGTTATGGTAAGAGTCCAAACCCGACAGTGTCTAGACGTGATGTAGGTTACCAATTCAGTTATGGTAAGAGTCCAAAACCCGAGAGTGTCTAGACATGATGTAGGCTACCAATTCAGTTATGGTAAGAGTCCAAACCCGACAGTGTCTAGACATGATGTAGGCTACCAATTCAGTTATGGTAAGAGTCCAAACCCGACAGTGTCTAGACGTGATGTAGGCTACCAATTCAGTTATGGTAAGAGTCCAAACCCGAGAGTGTCTAGACATGATGTAGGCTACCAATTCAGTTATGGTAAGAGTCCAAACCCGACAGTGTCTAGACATGATGTAGGCTACCAATTCAGGTATGGTAAGAGTCCAAACCCGACAGTGTCTAGACGTGATGTAGGTTACCAATTCAGTTATGGTAAGAGTCCAAATCCGACAGTGTCTAGACATGATGTAGGCTACCAATTCAGTTATGGTAAGAGTCCAAACCCGAGAGTGTCTAGACATGATGTAGGCTACCAATTCAGTTATGGTAGAATCAGATTCAACAACTTGTGTAAGTTGATTATCATGTTTATCATACTCTTGTTAGTTAATTTTCAAATTTTGAAAATTAAGTAACTCGAGTTAGATAAGCATGATAATCAACTAACATTTGATGTTTTATCTCTATGTATATCTTACTACCCACTAAGGTTGCATTTTAACTCATCAACCCCTGGAAAACAATGGACTCTTCTGTAAATGAATGACTTTAAGACCAGTCCAAATGTGTCTATAGGGGTCAGGGTTTTGTTCCTCCAGATTTATAGCCAATATTGGGCTATATACCAGTCATAAATCATATCTTTTTTCCCAATTTTTGGCCAGAAATGTCCAAACATGAACATAACATAACATCTTTTCATTATTTCTCATTTTTATGCTGATATTTTCAGTCATTATTTATCTTGAAAGTTGAAATATGGCAGCTTGACAATAAAAAAGAATAGCAAATAGCAAAATAAATGAAATGCCTTATGCAAAAAATTCCCAGTTTTGAACCAAAATGCCACTAAATTCCCAATTCCAGCACCATTGACCATGTTACCAAAAAGTAAGAAAAAGCTCTGGGGTTGAATGAGTTAAGCACTTGTTTCCCTGCTCTTCTTGTTTCAGGGAATTTAATAGTATGTTGAGTTGGATTAATGCCAAACTTCATGTACAGGGTGATAGGAAATGTCTGGTTAATTGCAATGTATCAATTTTTGTTTATATTTTTCATATTTTCTTTTACTTGACATTAAATTAATGCATTGCAAAAAATTCAGAAATTTCATTGGAAAAAAGTGAACTTTTAGATTGTGAATGTGACCTTTAAACAGCACCACTGTAAGAGTCTGGAAATACATTGTAGTACAGGCAGAGAGTTTAATCCTCCATTATATACATCACTACATCACTAGACTGTCAATGTCATCGTACTGTGTACTGTGCCATACCCGAGTGCTTGGATTCCTTTTCTGTGCCATACCCGAGTGTTTGGATTCTTGTTCTGTGCCATACCCGAGTGCTTGGATTGCTTTTCTGTGCCATACCTGAGTGTTTGGATTCTTGTTCTGTACCATACCTTAGTGCTTAGATTCCTGTTCCGTGCCTGATTTGATTGTTTAAATGCTTGGATTCCTGTTCCGTGCCTTATTTGATTGTTTAATTCCTGTTCTGTGCCATACCTGAGTGCTTGGATTCCCGTTCTTTGCCATACCTGAGTGCTTGGATTCTTTTTCTGTGCCATACCTGAGTGCTTGGATTCTTTTTCTGTGCCATACCTAATTGCTTGGTTTCTTTTTCTGTACCATACTTGAGTGTTTGATTCCTGACCAAATTTGTAGGCTATCTACCAATTTATTTCAATGCAGATAATCTCCTGTGCCAAGCAATTGTCATGTGAAGTGGTGAAATAGTTTTAGGTCTTTTGTATGAGACTTGCAGACCTGTACATATATCAACATCATAGGGCAGGTGTGACACATCAGAGAACACACATTGGTATAAGTCCATAGCACAGGTCAAAATTTGCATCTATTGCTGATATCTCCATACATGTCAAAAATCTTTATACAAATAAATAAAAAGAAAAAAATATATATAATATAGCATACATAGAATACTAAAACATAACAAACAAATAAACCATTAGTTCTTTGTTGTTAATATAATTGTGGTATTGTAGAAACAGGAAACTTTTTCCTCCAGCACTCCACAATTTCTCAACCTGGGCTGGAAGTCACCAAATTTACTCAATACTCAAGCTCAACTTCTATTTCATTATTTTTACTATATAATCCTTTGTATAACCTTTGATTTGAGTGATTAGGAAATATATTATTATTTTTCATCATTCACATATAACATTTTGTATCACATTTACGATTTTCTTGTACAAAATGAGTAAATACATTGAGTAGGGTACTCACAATTTGACTACATACCCAAACAAATTTTTAACATTTCTGAAGCTTTATTTAAATGAGCAATGATTTTTATAATTGTTTACAATATAGTTTGCCATAAATAAATAAACAAGTCCAGTTACAAAATAATTATTTTGCGTGTTTTACCATAAAATCACCAAAAGTTAGTTGAGCTTGAGTATTGAGTAAATTTGGTGACTTCGGGCCCTGTACATTATTTATATTAAAATTATGATCCCTTTTTTTGGGTTTAGTTTAAACTTTATTTATTTTACAATGATTGACAAAACAGTTAAGTCAACTTATATTAATTATGTCTCTTGTTGCCCCTGATTTTGGCATGTGGGGCGGCCTTGCTGTGGGAGGAGTACCTGATGAAAATGCTGCTTGGACATTCATTTCTTTGGGATTTGTTTGATAATAATTTGATAAGATAAACTTAAAAACATGTATATGCACATCAACAATCAAATTTATAACAAGAAAAGCTACAATTCTGTTTTTCTCTGTGTGTGATTAAATATAAAGAACTAAAACTTGAAGGATAAAGTGCAGTAGCTCTTCTTCAGCATTTGGCATTTAAATTTGGGATACAGCAGTGTCAGTGATGGCATTTATTCAGTAAGTAGAACTATTTTATTAGAAAAAAAGATTTTATAAAATCCTGTAAAAGAGGATGTTTAACCCTGCCATCCCCACAGACTATAATTTTCGGATCTAATACAACAAAATGGAGTATACCATTATGATATTTGGGGTGAAAAGGTTATTCTGATATAAAAATCTATAGAAATTACACAGAGAGGCCACATATACTTAGTGTATTACCAGTATTTATGTTTTTATGATTTGTCACATGCTTGATCAGTCTAGCAGAGATAAGACTGAAGTAAACCAAAAACAAAAAATACTCAGGTGAAGAAATATCTTTGATTTAAATTTCAGTCATCAATTGCGTGGGCAGGTCATATTATTTAAATTAATCATTTGATATATGCGCAGTTATCACTACATCTACACATGTTCGTGTTATCATAAAGAAATACTCAAATTATTACAAAGACTCTATTTTAAAACTTACAAATTTATAGAAAGAACCTGTGACATCGTTCTCATATACAAAATATTTGGAGAATCCTGTGCATCAGTGTTTTAAATAGGCACATGTATGTTCAATTGTGATAATATTTTGTTCACATTAGGGTAAGGTTTTGTATACATTTAATTTCTCTATTTCATGTAGGTTGTTGATATTTAACATAGCTACTCTACTTATCCATGTTACAGTCGCTTGTGTTCTCCCTGTAGTTTCTGTTTTTGTTTTCGGTGAGTACCTGTATTTCATTAGTCTACTGCCCAACCTTACTAATTGAAGAAGCTTGTATTTTTCTGTTGTGGTATTATTTACCATAGACAAATAATTTCACTTTACTAATGAGTTACAGTGAAACTTGTATTTAATGACCTCCTTGGTGTGACAAGAAAACTGGTCTTTATAGGAAGGTGGTCTTTATATAAAGGTTGATTTATACATAAATGGTACTATTGGGAACAGCAAAAAATGGTAGTCTTTATACACAGGTGGTCACTAAAGCAGGTTTTACTGTAGTTTCTTGTAAGGAAGATAGAGCTCTGTCTATTTTCTGTGGCTTTAGTTTATACAGAGAAGTTTTCAGTGTTTCACTTTTGCCTTTATTTTATTGTAGTAATATTACCACATTTCCACTTAATTGTGCAAAAAAAAAATTGTATATATACATGTATATATAGGACATTTGTACTATATGTATAAGATAGATTTTACATGTGTATAAAAGTTGTACCTTTAAAACTTGTATGATTTGCAGTCAGGATTTGATATACATGTATCAGGTTTGTATTAACTATTATCAGTTGTTATGCTGCCAATGTCTGCTCACTGTAGAGGGCTGAATTGTAATACCAGCTTTACCATACTGTACAATGATTATTACACCATATCTGAGCTGCAAAAATGTTGAAAAAAGTCATTGGCCCCCAGACAAGTAAAAACAAAATTAAAACACTAGTCTAGATAAAAAAACATTCTCCTAGAAAAAGAACAAATTGTCAAACACAAGTTAACAAAAGTATGGTATGTACATGTATGTAGTATTGTTGTGCAGTTGTATGTATTTTCTGTTGTATATTCCATGTCATCATACTTTAGTGTTGAATCTAGAGCAATATAGCATGGTGCCGCGCCATGCCCTTTTTTCCCAGCGCCATGCCCTTTTTCATGATGCCAATCGCCAATAACGCCCCCCCCCCCAAAAAAAAAAGCATTGGCGAAATTGCTTGTGAAACCACATCCATGTTGTATACTCTTTAATCTGTTAATTGCCCCAATTACCCGCCGTGTCAAGACTATGTATATTTCACGGTTGATCAGTTTAAATAGCCTCAGGTTACAGGTAATCATCCGAGATAGGGCAGTCAAACGACTCGTAGGTGATTTGGAATATCGGCAAACTCGCCGAATTCCCGCTATTTTCAAATGGCTAGAAAATTGAATGTATACATAAAATGTTTGTAAAAATATATGAACAAGCTAAAAAAAAACTGTTTTGTTTCAAAATATTCAATTAAATAAGGTTATGTGCTGCTATGTGGTTGAATTCATCGTTTGAAGCAGGCTCTAGTTAGCGAGTGGGAAAATAGCTTGTGTCCACGGACACGTTGATTTTAAACCGATTCGCGCAAATTCCTCGACTTGTCGTACGAAGTACTAATATACATGTACATATGTAGGAATTCACCAAGGACTTTTTTAAAGCCATAATCGCTGTGAAAATACTGTAAATGGGAATAAACCGCCAAGTCTTCTGCCAAATCCAAAGCAAATTTGTTCTCGGACTTTATCGACTTCGTGTCACACGACTCCCGGAATTCTCGGGACTTTTCCTTTCCTATGTGATACAATGAGGAAAAATTAAAAAAGGACTAAATCTAACAAATTTGATGAATTTATTTAGATAATTTATGCATGACAATCGATAACCAATTTAGGAAATAATTTTTGTTACATATCAAAGTGTAAATTATGTATCAAATATTTAACATGAAACATTTACTAGCTTGTTTTAATTAATCAATAGACTAATTTCACAACTATTTTTTTAGATTCCTATATAATATACATACATGTATTTCTGGATTGGCAAAAACCAAAAAAATAAAATATCAGGCCAGGATTAGCTCTTGTGCCCCTTTTTTTCATTGAAAAAATTATTAAATAATTCTATTTTTAGTAAAACTATCTTTTGTTTTTTTTATAAACATTTTTCAAGAAAAGTATTTAAAATTTGTTAGCAGAGCTAGGAGTATATGCACACATTCTAGTGCAGGTGCCTTCAAAACCAATTTACGCATTTAAAGTGCCCTTTCAAACTGATTTTGTGTGCCCTTTCACACTGACTTTGTGTGCCCTTTTCAGATCCTAGATTCAACACTATACTTGATGTACAAATGTATGCAAGTTTCTCATTTCATTTACCGTATTTTACGGCCTATAGGTCGATATTTTTTTTCTCTAAAGTTATGACCTCGACCTATTCACCGCATCGACCTATTCACCGCATCGACTTATCTTAAAAAAAATAGTGAAATATTTAACTTGTATCTGCAATTCCTCATTCTAACATCGTAATTCAAAAATTTCCACAGGATAATCTAGGGGCCTACTCCAAATACTCATTTGTATTTACACTTTATACGACTATTAAATGTGACCTCGTGTGTGCGTAATGCACTTTGTTCATAATCAAGTGACAAAATAATTATCTTTCAAGTTACAATATCATTGGGATTCAAGACTGTGTCAGAAACTGCGTAATAAAAATACATTGTTTACATTTATTTATACCGACAGTTTTTATACTTTTGAATGATTCCCTTATCTCGGCACCCCACTGTGAAGTTGAAGTCTTCATTCAGACAAGCTGTGTTCACTGGAACGTGACCTTCAACTGATAAGGATCGCGCGGTAGTCTTTGAAGTTGGGAAAGTTTTGGAAAAAGTGTTACGTAAATTAATTGACACTAAACCTTGAGTATTTAATTGTTTGACAATTGCAGCAGCATAATAATTTAGGTCAATGTAAGGATAAGACAAGGTGTAAACAGCATAAGGAATTTAATGATGAGTTGACAGGTAACATAATGGCTATGCTTGTATACAAAATCAGTACACACGAGTAATATAAGTGATGTTAAATATGATAAAATGCAACTTCTATGATTTTTAATCACTCCTATTTCATATTGTACCGTAAAATAGGCCGATCATTCTGATTATTTTAGTAGGTTACCATCGTGTTGGCACCAGTTATTAAACATAAACGATGCATTTTTATGTTCTTCCATTCATGTTTCCATCTCTGCCAACATCGACCTGTCCTCCACTTCGACCTATCTAATACTTAAACCTGGATTTTTGCCAAAAATCGGCCATTCGACCTATCCCCCATATCGACCTATAGGCCATAAAATACGGTAGTTTTATTATTTCAGCCATGATTGGTGACTTATGAAATAGTTACTTGACTTGAGTATTGATATACGCTTGTCAGCAGACAGCCAGACATGACTTGTGACTTCCGAAGCAGTTACACGCCATATTGATGCACTTGTCCAAAGACAGACAGCCATGACTAGTGATAGGGCATGAAAAGTGAAAGTAAAGGGTTTATCAGATAGTGCTGGGGCTGAAGTCACCAAATTTACTCAGTACTCAAGCTCAACTAACTTTTCATGATAATAAGCTAAAAACACATAAAATTTATTCTGTAACTGGACATATTTGTATAAATTCAGCATATAAGTGTAAATAATGATAAAAATTATTGCTCATTTGAAGAAAATGTCAGAAATATTAGAAAATTGTTTGAGTAGGTACTAAAAGTTTGAGTACATACTCAACATATTTATACATTTTTTACAGGACAATCATGAGTGTGACGCAAAAATTTATTTCTGAATGATGAAAAATAAAAATATGTTTCTTAATCATTTTACAAAGGATTATGTAGTCAAAATAATGAAATAAAAGTTGAGCTTGAGTATTGAGTAAATTTGGTGACTTTGGGCCCTGGGCAAAGAAAGTGACAGAAATGATTTAATCAGATAGTGATTGACAGAAATGGTTTAATCAGATAGTACTGGGCATAGGAAGTGACAGAAATGGTTTAATCAGATAGTGCTGGGCATAGGAAGTGGCAGAAATGGTTGAATTAGACAGTGATTGACAGAAGTCGTTTAATTAGATAGTGATTGACAGAAATGGTTTAATCAGATAGTGCTGGGCATAGGAAGTGACAGAAATGGTTTAATTAGACAGAGATGGGCAAAGAAAGTGAAAGTAAATGGTTAATCAGATAGTGCTGGGCGAAGAAAGTGAAAGTGAAGGGTTTATCACATGTCGTTGGGCATAGGAAGTGAAAGTAATACATTTTTCCACATGCCTGTCATGGTGAGAATCTTATAGTCCAATTCTTTGGCTCCAGACACTCTTTAATTGGACATGAATGGGATGAAGAATTCCTTATCCATGCAATGTATCCATGTAAAACATGTGTTTGTCTAGTGTTTGTGATTGATCTATATATAGAAATGAACAATTCTTGAACATGTGACATAACGTTAAAACAAACAAACAAAAATCATGCATGTACCATTGAGTATCTTAATCATGAATACACTGAACTGGTAACCTAGAAATTGTGTAGTTTACAACCAACTTTGTTTATGGTGAAACAAGAGATATGATGTATATAGAGTTGTATAATTATGTCTGATTTAAAACATGACTAAATCTCAGATAATACCTGAGTCCTCTAATTGTCTTTTGTACCTGTCAGTCAAAAATGTAGCTGAGCATCAGGTTAACAACAAAAAATTTACCTTTTATGTAAAAAAATTGCAACAAAGTTAAGCAGATATTTGTATTACTGCAGATCTTAAAACTATTTGCACCTGCAGCGATTTCTTTGTCAGATAATATCGTTCATGCCATCAGGTGTTTGTTAACCTTGATTTTTACCTGTTTCCTTATTTCCCAATTATGACTACCTGTACAGATCATATACTGTAGCTTTTAGTTAAGTTTTGTTAAAGTTGGAAAGTTGAGTCTTTTACAAGATTGGTATTAAAATTGACTTGATGATGTACCTTAATTTGTTGGGACATTTTTCCCATACCAGATCATTCTAATCTACGTTTAGCATTTTCTGCCATCAAGGAGGCCATATTTATATTACAGAGGAAAATGACTGGTCAAAGACCTAACTTCATATGTAAATGCCCTTGTTTTATTGTCTTCCTTGACAGACTGTTTATAGGGGTATTAACTTGATTAATTCTCCAGTCATACATTGATAGATCGCTTGTTGATGCAACACCTTCAGGTTTTATATACAATAAATTGTCTGGAATATCAGACACCAGAAGTATAAATTTCACTCACTTTTTTTTTAAAAAGCACTTCTCATTACGATAGTTGTTGAGTGAAGCTTTCTTTCCATATAGCTGAGTATATACTAGTTTCATTCAAACCTCTTACCAAAGATTACTTGGCTTGAACCTTTGAGAGACTACATTTTAACCCTTTCGCCCCTAATTATCATAGTGGCATGCCCTTTACTGTTGTATTAGTTTTCTCCATTATGCCTTATGGTCTTTGGGTTGGAGGAGTTAATGGCAGACTGGCCTTTTAAAACAGACTTCTTTTTATCATCTTTCTGTTCTGTTATGGCAATTATAGTTTATGCTTAGTGATCATTCTGTGTTTGTATGGTTTTGTTTTGTTTTACTGATTTATTTTCTGGAGGTTAGGGGTCAATTTACACCTCTATATTTGGGGTACATACATATATATATATATATATTGCTGTACATCTTAATGTCTATCATTAATGAACTGACCCAAAGTACATGTATACAAGACACTCCATGAATGTTGAGTATGGGACCAGTTGTCCATAGCACATGTCAAAATTTGTGGTTCGACACCTATTACTGTTGACGTCACCATATACATGTAAGTAAAGATTCTTTGTGGGACATAAAACAATACAGTGGAACCTGTCTTGAAAGACCACTTTCATGAACGACCACCTGTCATTTGAGACCACTCATGAAAAACCATCTGTCTTGGTAGATATTCTAAAAATCACATGGTCTAATAATCCTTTAAATAAAACTTCTTTTGAGAGAGAGGCCTCCATTGCAGAGTGGTTAGAGCATTGCGCTTCAAATCATGAAGTCTCTCACTTCTGTCAGCCCAGGTGTGAGTCCTGCTGGAACCTAAGCTGATTTTTGTGAGAAAGTTTGCCATCCCGATGGTAAATTGTAACTGGGTTCTCTCCTCCACCATTAAAAACAGGCTGCCACCATGTATTTGAAAAATTATTGAGTGTGGCATACCAGTAATTAAAAAATTCTTTAGACAGACTACCTGTCTTTGAAGACCACATTTCAGTGACAGATGGGGTGGTCTCTCAAGACAGGTTCCATTTTAGGGGGGAAAAAACAGCAAAAAGCGAAATAACAAATGGACATGGTTATTTTGTTGATTTGACACAGTGCTTTGTTTATTTTGGTCATGATTATATGTTTGTACATGTAACTAGCAATATCATTTCTTAAACATGTATCTTTCCTATCTACAGGTGCTCTTTTAAATAAAATTCATAAAATTTTATTTATTACTTTTTTCTGTAAAAAAAACCCCAGTTTTTGTTTATTGAAAAAATGTCATTCATAGCAATGTTTTAAAATTGCATCCCAGTTTGGATTACCTCAATGAAATATGTTATTCTGTATAAGACGATTTAAGAATTTCTTTATATATAAGCTATATGATACTGATGAAAAAATACCAAAAATCAGGTGTTTTGGTTATCTATATTGTTTGAAGTCCATGTTGTTATGTTGTATGTCCTTAAATAATTACCAATAATGTGTGTATACATCAAATAAAATTACCAATGTCAGTTTACTTGAAAGACAAAATTTGAATCTACACAATGTAGCCTTTGACCGAAACACTGTTAATTAACAGTTTAAAATGTTGATTGCATTTTAAACTATGATGGCTGCAGTGAAAAGCTCTTTAATAGATTCAGATTTGTCACAGTTTTCAACAGTGGAAATTATAAATGTGCTGGAATAAACCATATAAATGTTTGAGGTGAAAAATTGTGATTGATGAATGACTAGGTAATATAAGGATCAAGTTTTAAGTGGGTGTGGACTATCATGTCAGAACTTTACAATCCAGTGTGGCAGCATTGTATGTCATAGCTTTATAAGCTATCTCCTATGTTTTTGATTCAGCAAAAACTGTTGTGTTTCCAAGGGCAAACTATAGTTTGACAATCTATTACCCTGGTCCTGTTCTATTTTTCAACATTAAGTTCAATGATTAATTTAATTGAATAATTCTGGCTTTGATTTTTATCACATTAAATTTTCTTTATGGCCGTTTAATTTTGAACTAGTTTGGGTTTATTCTGTAATTTGATTCCGTTGGCTTACTTTCAAACTGCCTCTAAATAGATGTCTAGTTTTACCACTGGTAATATAAGGATACTTTATAGATAAATGTTCTCTGTTGACATTTTATATGTATATACAATAAAACCTGCTATTCCAACCACCTCTATATAAGGATTACCTGTTTAAAAAGGCCAGATTTTTCAAATCCCTTGACTGCATATTTCAACTAAATTGAACCTGTGTATAAGCGTCACCTGCACATAAAGGTAAATATTTTCTGGTCCTTTGTCTGGCCCCTATATGCAGGTTTCACTGTACATGTATCGAATTAAATGTATACAGTGTATTTGTAATATATTTTTTTATCTTTTTGTTGGAATACAAATATACAGAGACATATATATACACTCACAAACAGACAGACAAACAAACACACATACATGCACACACATGCATATACTCGCAGACACACATACAGACACACAAACAATGTTCACATCTATGTACACTTGTAATGTTCACATCAATGTACACTTGTAACATTCACATCTATGTACATTTGTAATGTTCACATCTATCAACACTTGTAATGTTCACATCTATGTACACTTGTTATGTTCACAATTATCTACACTTGTAATGTTCACATCTATGTACACTTGTAATTTTCACATCTATGTACACTTGTAATGTTCACATTTATCTACATTTGTAATGTTCACATCTATGTACACTTGTAATATTCACATCTATCAACACTTGTAATGTTCACATAGAGTACACTTGTAATGTTCACATCAATATACACTTGTAATGTTCACATCAATGTACACTTGTGATGTTCACATTTATGTACACTTGTAATGTTCACATCAATATACACTTGTAATGTTCACATCAATGTACACTTGTGATGTTCACATTTATGTACACTTGTAATGTTCACATCTATGTACACTTGTGATGTTCACATAGAGTACACTTGTAATGTTCACATCAATATACACTTGTAATGTTCACATCAATGTACACTTGTGATGTTCACATTTATGTACACTTGTAATGTTCACATCTATGTACACTTGTAATGTTCACATCTATGTACACTTGTAATGTTCACATTTATGTACACTTGTAATGTTCACATCTATGTACACTTGTAGTGTTCACATTTATGTACACTTGTTATGTTCACATCTATGTACACTTGTAATTTTCACATCTATGTACACTTGTAATGTTCACAATTATCTACATTTATGTACACTTGTAATGTTCACATCAATATACACTTGTAATGTTCACATCTATGTACACTTGTAAAGTTCACATCTATGTACACTTGTAATGTTCACATCTATCAACACTTGTAATGTTCACATATATCAACATCTGTGTGGGGGGAGGGGGTATACCAGTATATCTTTTTGTAAGTTAGCGAGTTAATAAACTATAGAAATAGTGATATGTCTAATATTTTAAATACTTGGCCTGATTTGTTTCAGTAATGAGCAGAAACCTCAGTAATGACTAATGTCAGCAATTTTTTTCTTCAGTGTATTTATGCTATGTTTATTTCAGAGTTTATCACGACCACTCTAGATTGTAGACATTTAGGAATATAATTTTGGATATTTTTATTCTCATTAAATTTGCTCACCGTCTGAAAGTAATAGTTTATCTGTACTCTTCGGTAACTCTGATAATTTGAAAATGATGAGGAACACAGACCTGTACAAAATTGGTATAACAATGTCGAAAAACGATAAGGTACATTTTGTATGATATACATACATGTACATATGCGACCAATGAAATAAATGTACACCATTTCATATCTTTTCCCAGAATAAATCGTCTAACTTTATTTCAAATTCTTACTTTTACAAATTCTTTTTTTAATTTCTTTTTTATGGTGGCATAACTTGAACAAAAAGGTATGTGCGCACAAACAATGTACTAGCTAGTACATGTGCATGCAGAAGCTGAGCCAATCATATGGGGCTTTTTTTCCTGTTTACTGAAAAATAACCAATTGATACTGAGGCAGAGTACACTTTCTTGTATTATGCAACATTGGGTATTTTAATTAATTTTTCAGTAAACAACTGAAAAGTCAAAGTTAATAATCCTTAAATGCTTTGGAATATTTCTGTAGTGCACAATTGTAACATGTGACAGAGATCCAAAGAATAAAACTATGTATTATATCTAAGTGAGTTATTGCAAAGAGCCTTTTTTTGTCAGCGAGTTTTTACCTATTTTATTACCACATACTTTTTGTGCCTATGTCATACCATGAGAAGGCAGTGTAACTATATTAACTTCATATATATCAAACCTGGTCCTGCGAGATAAAATCTTCTGTAGTAAATATTTGGTGTGAGAGAGAGAGATGAATAACAAATGTTCTGGAAACTGATGTGATGGTTACCACTTCAATTTTAGCCTTGGGAGCCAAGAAGATCCTGTAGATAAGGCCGGAAATAGCCATTTATTTGTCAAACAGGAAATTGACATTTAAATTTAATTACAGTGTTAAAACATATACCATCATTAATCTTTGTAATCAGAAAATGACATGAGATTTTGGAAAAATTTGTGTAAAATGAAAGTATAGCTTTTTCTTTCTTTCTTTTTGTCCCTGAGAACATGGATGTACAATGGGACAAAACATTGTTTTCCCTTGAAAATGTTAGCCAGATGTGAAAGAGAAACTTTTTTCTTGATGTACACAGACTGTAAAATCATGGGAAAGTTGTGATATTTGATAAGTAGCCAGTGGATTTACAGCTACTGGTTGGTCTTATTATACATGTGTGTACCTGTATCATGATGTACATATACAAATATAGCAGCATAGAACAATGCTCAGTCACCTGTCTCACACTAGGATTAACTACCGGTACCATAAATTAATTAAAATATGTATCTGGAAAAAAAAAAAAGATTTTCAGGTAAATTGCCTTTGAAAGTTTTCTCCTGGTTTTGTGTTCATGTTGGTTTTTTTTTTTTTTTTTTCGTCAAGAGGGACCAAGGTAAACTACTTTTTAAATCATTGGACAAATTCTCTTCAGATATGGTATATAGCATCTGTGGAGTAAATGTAACCAAATTTTAAATTCCATGCCCCCCCCCCCCCCTCTTCAGTCCCAGTCTTCAGTTTTATAGATAGAGTGAGGACTCCCTTGTTACAGGTAAAGACCCTTCTAACTATTCCTGTACTAAAAAGTCACCATTATCCAAGCTATGCACCATGATTTCTGTGTGTTTAACCCCATCTCCCCCTTTCACTTCCCAATACATGTAATATATTATAATATTCTGAAACTGTCAAACTGGATTATTCTGATATTTAACAATCTTTTGCCGGGTACATTGTAACACAGATTTCTTGACAAATGATAATCATTAGATGTCATTGTATCCCTAAACATTTTTGAGTGTGCAGGCGTGAAACAGACAAGTTTGCTTTAAATCCATTATTGGAGTACATTTTGTATTTGATTGCATCTGTAATTTAATATCAGTTGATATTAATGGGTACATTTTAGCACTTTGTGGATTTAGTAAATTTTTTCCATTTAAAGAAACTGAAGTTGATGTATAGTTAGGAATTTAAATCATATTGGCGGTGTGTCTGTTTAAATATGTACCGCATGTATTGCTTATTTGAACTACCAGTAGCTATTCTCTGACAAATAAAATGAATTCTCTTGTAAATAATTATCGCAAGACTAATTTCTTCATGAAATATTTGACTATTATATATAATAATTAAATGAAATATTTTATGAATGTAATAATTAACCAAAATTATTAAATGTAAACATGTGACATTTCTTGAATAGTATACAGGTAATGAGGTTTAATTTTTCTACAGGTGTTATTTAGAATTCACTTTGGTCTCATGTTGATGTGCACCATCATTATTCTCTTATTTGTCTTCTTATGAATGGATTATCTTCCTAAAACAAATTTAACTTGTAAAATCTAAAAAGTCTTTTTTCTTCAAAGGCAATTTGATTTATTACTAACAAAAGGTATAAATATTAACATGATACAAAGTGTTCGAAAATGTTGTATAATTTCCTTTCCACAATGAAGTTAAATAAAGCCTATTTATGTGTCATCACATATTGTTTAGATAAATTGTGATAATTGTAGAACATAAACAGACAGAACATTTAAAGGTATGTAAGTGAGGTTAATCTCGGGTGTCTTTTAATAGGGGTATAAGCAGATATCAAAGGAATTTGTGAGATAAAAAGTACCGGTATATTGAAATAAATGCAGATCCAGTGTAGATTATTGTAAATCTTTTAGAATCTAGTATCATTTTTTTAAAGTCACATTCTGGGAACATTATTGTAATTTTCTGGACGTTATTGTAATTTTTGACATTTTATTTCGAAAACCACTCCTAACCAATGAAAATGAAAAAAAAAATCAAAACATTTTGATGTATTATTAGAGTTATTAAGGCGATTCCATCGGAATTCTTAAATTTACCCTGGTAAATGAGTGATATAAAGGGTTTGCTCAATTCACCGCGAGAGTACTGTTCCGACACAGTCTCAAAACATGTTACAATCTAATGTACCAAGACGAGAAGTAGTTATTTCAAAGATGTTGATAAAATTTGCATATTTCACGTAAGTTTATGGCTAAATTGCTTGCTCAGGACAGTGTTCCAGAGCATTTGATTGGTGTTCCACTTGTCTAGATTGTCCTGCACAGTGAAGCGAACACGCTCAGTAGAGCATCACCACTGGCAACACCTTACCGTTTATAAATAGCATTAGATCAATGTGTTAGGTGTTTTCCACAATTAATTAACTAATTACAGTGGTCCCCCCCTTACAAGACCACCCTAAATGAAAGAGGCATGTGGTCTCATAATGGAGGTGGTCTTTCCTGGGAGGGTGTCTACCAATAACTTGTCAATGATAAAAGACATCTAGTAATACAATTTTCAGACAATTTTATTCATTGATATTACATCTCCATGTTGATTTGGTTCTTTCTGGTGCAATAGCCATTAGCATCATATGATTTAAAATGTTCACATTGTCACTCACACAAACGTATTCACATAATAATTTGATTAAAAATGTTTCCAAACACTAAACATAATCCTCGAGTTTATTTCACACCTGTACGTTGTTTTGACAGTACCCAGTCTAAGGCATCCGGCGCCGATGTGTATACAATAGGTAAACTGCTACTTGTCACGCCTAATTAAACATACCTGCAAATCATCTTGTCTTTTGTGTTACCCTAATCAACATCCACGATGATAATTTAATTCCTAATAATCCTTTAAATAGATTTCAAACTCGGAAGACTTCACCAAGTCGGCAAGTGTTGATACGACAGACGAAGGACTAAACGATATCGGGCAGGTTGTGTTGCGATCGATTACAGGCAGATCGGAAATGCGTATTTGTTGGGAATTATAGGCCTATTATTTTTTTAATCGAGGGTACAGCCGTGGGGAACGTGTCCCCTTGGCCCCCTCTGAATCCACCACTGGTACAGTCTTCTCGTTTTCACGCGACGCAATTTTGTAGATAATAAAAACATTGGTTACCCGGATACCCCGTAGAGCTAGCGTGTAATTGAGTTTCGTATTTTAACTTTTCGTACTTTATTTTTTAAATACCGTAACCCGAATTATTCGGTCGTTATATTCTGTTCACTACGGTCACTACATTAACCAAGTAGGATGAAGAGAATCGGATACGGTGCGGGCTAGAATTATTGGAGTTGAAAAATATAAAAAATCTGTCGCTCACATTTTGGTTACGCGGTAGAGCTAGCGAATAATTTAGTTTCGTATTTAATGTTTACTTTTTAAAAAACACTCGGTCGCTCGTGAGGGGGGTTTTCTGTGGAATCAATATGATTTGGCCGATGAAAAGTGGTCGCTGGTCGTGTTATGGGAGTGGTCTCTTATAAGAGGTAATTTATCATTAAAAAAGGCTGATGTTTTGAAAATTTGGTCGCTTAAGGGGGGTGGTCGCTTGTGGGGGTGGTCGCAAATAGGGGGACCACTGTACTTTGAATAAAACTGTAAAAATATGATGAAAATTCATACGAATATGCATTAAGAAAGTACAGAAAAGTTCATTTGTGAACATTACTCCCCAGAATGTGGCTTTAAAGTGCTAAGAAGTCATGCAGTGTTCTCCCTGATATATAAATCTCTGCTTCAAACAAAATTTCAAATACGTTTTTGATGAAAATTAAAACAAAATGCTGGTAAAATATACAGGTACATGTATTGTAAGCATTTGCTAAAAACTATAACAACACTTCTTTTCATTATAACAACACCTTTTATTAGTTCACCAGGCCCGAAGGGCCAATTGAGATATTGCTATAGCCAAAAGTCCAGCGTCCGTAGTCTGTTGGCATCCGTCTGTTAACCATTGCATTTAAACATCATCTTCTCAAGAACCAGTGAGCCAGTTTTAACCAAACTTGGCATATAGCATCCCCATGTAAATCCGCATAAAGTTTGCGAATGAAAAAGAGATAGGACCAATAGGGGCCTTAAAAGGGACCTGAAAGGACCAAAACTTGGTACATCTTTAACAATCTTCTTCTCATGAACCAATGATCAGATGAATTTCAAATTTTGTATGCATGATTGTTAAGTCTATATCTACATGGTTTGTGTACGAAAAATGAAATCTGTTCATAAACGAGCCACTAGTGGGCGCTTCAGTAACACAGTATATTTGTATTACAAATTGTTTAATAACTTAAAACTCATCAACTTTTTGTATACTAAGATATATGAGAAAGTTGTTAGGTATTATCTGAGGATCATTTTGACAAAATTTCAAGGTCATCAGGTTAAATGTGAAGGTCACAGGCAGCTATGTAAATTAAAAATATATGTTTTTTACGTCACCTGAGCAGAGCTCATGGTGACCTATTGCGATCATGTTTTGTCTGTCGTCGTGCGTTAACTTTTTCACGTTTTCAGCTTCTTCTCAAGAACCTCTGGGCCAAATCCAACCACATTTGGTCATTAGCATCAATACCTGGAGGGGCATGGAAATTGCAAAATTCATGGCCCCCATCCCCAAGAGGCCCTAGGGAGGGGGTTAAAAACCATGTAAAATTGGGTAATTTTAAAAAATCTTCTTCTCTACTGGGGTACCGTACTGAAACAAATGCTTTGTATGGTTGTAATGCCCCAGAGTTGCTCTACTAAAATTGCAAAATTCATGACCCTGATGGCATGGGTTTTGCCCCTAGGGCAGGGTTAAATTTACTATATAGTAAAAATAACCAAATCTTCAAAAATCCTCTACTCAACTCCTGCACATCTTACAGGAAAACTGAATACATGGGTAGAAAGAGCATGAAGCCCTCTACCAAAGTTGCAAAATTCAGGACCCTGCTCAGTGGCCGTAGAAGACAAAATTTGAAGCCCTTCACCGGCATTTGGTGACCTCTCCATATGAGTGAAAGATTTTTGAGTGGGACGTTAAACAACAATAAACAAACAAACAAACTTAAAAGCCTCCACAAAAAGACAAGACAATTTGGGTTAAATTGTATGTAAATTAAGATATTTGATAAATTATATGAAAGATTAAATTTGGGTTAAATTGTATGAAAGATTAAATCCCCTCCAATTTTTAAACTTGTCATTGTTTACTTTAGAAGAATGTACTGTGTATATGAATTTTCATCTTCAGTTAAGGTGTACTTCAGAACAAAGAAGGTTAATGAACCTCATGTTTTTGGAGGCTGTTACAGTTTTGCCTCCAGGTATTTTAAAGCTTGCTTTTTAATGTTTTACATACAACATAAAGAGCCTTGATTGTCCTTAAAAAACAGACTAACATCTAAAGGAGACATTACCCATATAATACTGAAGATATTAATTTCTCATTTTTGACAGTTGCACAATACAACTTTGATAAAATTAATGATGGACGTGCCAAGGAGTTCCACATTTAAAGGTCAAGTTTCTGTGACCTTTAAAAACATGCGGTATTAAATTAAAATTGTTATACGGTATTATAATTTGCTCGTGGTGTGACATTGAGTCAGGTACCTTGTACTTTTCATTGACTCTCTAGGTCAAAGTACAATGTATAAGTACCTTGAATACTGGCCATGGGGGATGGAAGCACAAAAGTAATTGTTCTCATAACGTACATAGGGTTTTTGGGGCACTGGAACACATCATGTCAGTTCCAAGTGTTTGTCAGATATTAACAAAATAAAAACCATTCTACATGCATTTCTGTTGTATGGGAAAGATGTGAATGTGTAGACAGATGCTTTCAGATTTCTAGAAAATATCACCCACACCTCCCAAGAAAAAAAATACCCAGGAAACCAATATTACAACAAGAAAAAGATTGCACACTAATAAAATTGAACATACCAGGTAGTTGATGAATCTGTGTGGAGTGAAAGTTAAATTAGAAAAGTAGTCATGATAAAAGACAAACCATATACCGGTAGAACTATCCTATGATGGTAACTGACTGGTCATGTATAATATCAAGGAATTTCCACCCTATCATATGGGGCCGAAATAAGGCACCATTCCCAATAAAAAAAACAATGCATTTTCCCCCTAATTTGCATTCAAAATTTCCCAGTTGAAGTCAAATGACAATGAATTTGAAGAGATTTTTGTATTTTCACATTGTTTTGTGCAGTTCTAGATTTTCCAGTTTCAATAAAATGTTGCTAAAATTCCCAATTCACTTGGCCCAGGCCCCATTCCCAAAAGAGTGTGTAAAATCCCTGAAGATACTGGCTCTAAGCTCTAATTCACCAAATTTACTCAATACTCAAGATCGACATAAATTTCATTTTTTATGCCCACTGCTTGAAAGGTCTGCTGGTGCATATAATGTTTGGATCGTCCATCAGTCTGTCTGTTTGTCTGTCTGTCCGTAATTCCGTCCGGCTTACATATTAAGTTTAATTTTTCAAGTTTGGATTGTGATACAATAACCTAACATGGACTGTAAGTTCATGTAAGGGCTGCTCACACTTCACTGACATCACATGCCCCTCAGGGTAGGGTGTGGTAAAAATGTAAGACATTGAAAAAATTTGTTGGGACCGGGGCATTTGTGTTTCACAAACACATCTTGTTTTAATATATTGTTTGTTTGTTTATAGTTGTTTAATGTCCCTGTTTTAATATATATTTGTTCTGGATCTAACTGAATAGGAAATGCATCATTATTTTATTTTGTTGTTGTTATTTTGTATTGGAGTTTTACAGAACACTCAACAATCTTTCACTTATATGGTGGCAGCCAGTTTTTAATGGTGGAGGAGAGAACCTGGTTACACTGTGTTGGGAAGAGACCACTGGCCTTCCCCAAGTAAATGGAAAAATCAGTTTAGGTTCCAGTGGGACTCAAATCTGCGCTGACCAGAGATGAGAGACTTCGTGGTTAAAGCAAGATGCTCCAACCACTTGGCCACAGAGGCCCTATGTTATTTTTCAAAATTCACATAAAAAATATTTGGTCACACTTTTGATTTTCCTGTAATAGCTAGATTAATACATTGAGTAAGGTACTCAAAATTGAGTATGTACAGTTACATGTATATGCCATTAAAGTCAATATACAAATATGTGCAGTTGCATCATAGATTTTGTTTTTACCATAAAATCATGAAAAGTTAGTTGAACTTGAGTACTGAGTGAATTTTGTGATTTAAGGCCATAATGTTGTATAGGAAAATAAATGGTACAGTGATTTTTTTGTGCATATTTTAAATAAATATTTTCAGAAAAAGAAGACATCAGCCTGTTTGTGCCTCAGGTTTTAGAATGTCACTCTTCATTTAAAAAGAATCTATTTAGATCTCCTCAAAGAAATCAGAGTTAGCTTGACTTACAACGATGTTGAATGATGCAAATTTAATTTGAAAAATTTTATGTATAAATTTTCCAAATGAGGCATGACAGATTTATGACTGAAAGACTGAGATCTAGTATTTCAAAAGTACTTTTTGTGATATAGACATCAGTGTGATAGTCAAATAAACACAGGCTTCTGTGTTGACAGGTTACTGTCAATACTGACAAATAATTGACTTCTGTTTCATTGTACAAACTAAAATGAATGTTTGATTTTCTTTCATGGAAATTGAAATATGTCATAATTTACGTTTCCAATTTAGGCATGAACAATTTTTAAATTTTATAATGTCACTATACTTGACACCTCGGTCATACATGTACCTCAAACAAATATTGGAAATGCATTATGACATCAAGAATTTGACCAACTTTTGCAAAAATGTGATGTGGAAATTCAGTATTGTTGTCTGGATTTATGTTTGTATACACATTAAACTATAATTGACTTGCGGAAGGCCAGTGGTCTCTTCCTGGGTATATTGTAATGGGTTATTTCCCCACTATTACAAACTGGTCACCACAATATAACTAAAAAATAGTTGAGTGTGGGCAAAGCACTAATAATGAAATATATGATTTGACATTGACGTTGTGTATGTGTATTGTTATTGTCTTTTGTCCGTCATGCGTCTTGTGCCGTCCGTCGTTAAACTTTTAGACATTTTCGACTTCTTTTCAATAACTGATGCACCAATTTCAACTAAACCTGGCAGGAAGTATCCCCATGTGAGGCTGCATAATGTTCAGAATAAAAAGGGACTGGGACCCATAGGGTCAGAGAATGTGTACACCAGGGTCAGAGAATGTGTACACCAGGGTCAGAGAATGTGTACATCAGGGTCGAAGTATGTGTATACCAGGGTCAGAGAATGTGTACACCAGGGTCAGAGAATGTTTACATGTACACCAGGGTCAGATAATGTGTACACCAGGGTCAGAGAATGTGTACACCAGGGTCAGAGAATGTGTACACCAGGGTCGGAGAATGTGTACACCAAAATCAGGCAATATTGTTAGAATGAGTTAGGATAGTTTGTGTATGACCATTATTTGGCAATATTTGCCAGGGTTGTTGGACTTGGAAGTTTTTATGAATGGCTTAGCTAAACAGCCCACCTGGGTCACACCAAACAAGTAATTATTATATGATGGCCTGGTCTGATGAATTATTCAGTTTGTTTAATTCATTGTTGATGAATCGGCAAGTGGTCTTGTTTTGATGGAAAACAAATTAATGGTATTCAAAATAGAAATCTGTATTCATTTTGTGTGACCTTGTTTTCTCATATAAATATGCTTTTTAAATTATTGAAATTGGATTCAGGGTCTGTGTGTATTTTGATTGCATGTATGATTACTTTTAATAGAATTTACGATAAAATATAAAAGCATAGGTGTGAATCTATTCTTTTCCTATTTTCCTTTTTGATGGTTTATGTTAAATGGTTTTCAGTATCGATGATAGCCAAATGTGTATTGGCTTTACAGCCTATGTGTACAGCTTGATAAGTCTTTTTAGTATTTTCATTACTGAAGTTGAACATGTTTAAGTCTGTATACATTTGTATACTGGTGTGCAATAGGTCACAGTACATGTATGTACACAGGTTTTTTTTTCTATCCTCCAGAAACAGGAGCCTGTACCTTTTAATTGAAAATTTTGTTGTATTTTTCCAGAAATTTGGAATAATCTAACAGCATTCGAAACATACATGTATAATGGAATATAATTTCTCTGATATAGTTCAGTGTTTAATCTATTCAAATTTACATAGGTGAATTTGTATCTTGTTTGCTAAAAAGATTCACCTACATTTGTTATCATTTTCTTGTTTATTTTTTGATGAATGATTTTTTTTTCTCACAGAGGATATAATTGGGAATTGGGGAAAATGTTACTGTTTTGGTATTGGGAATGGGGCTTAATACCGGACCTACACAAACCGAAAATTAAACCCCAGTACGAATTCTAACTTGTTGATTGACTCTTAAATGAATGCATGTTCATCTGGATTTTTCCCTTTTTTTTCCATTTCATCTTTATGCCCGCAAGATCTATGATGGTAGGGTTTCATATTATTTTAAGTCCATCTGTTCGTCTATTTGCAACATTTTGTCTGATTAATTATCAATTAAGTGTCTTTCCTAAAAAAAAAATAACCAAATTTTGTATGGTGCTTAATATCAATGGAAGTCAGGGTCAGTTATGGCCAACATGTGTATTTGCCAGAGTTATAGGTCTTTAAAATCTTCATGAATGGATTTGTTCTTGGGTTTTTGTGTTATCAACTTGATCTTAAAAGTGTACATAAGCACAATTGTTACCACTTGTATTGCCACTTAAGCAACATTTTCCTCTCCGATATTTTGTTGACATTTCATGCACTTTATTTACCGATACTACTACTCACTTCTCAGTTATTTATTATGTTTACTTTGCTGCATGTTGAAATCGATTAGTTAAATACATAAAAAAAAAAAAGTATTATGACCCAAACATTTGAGGTAAAATTTATTTTTCTCTTTTTTTTTAATAATTCAATCAATCATATTACAGCAAATAATTAAATATAAACTGAAAAGGCTCAGTACGGCTAAAAGGACAATTAATGTCAGTACTTGAGTGCTATGCCATCTTTTTGAGTCTCTTACTAATGCAGTGCTACAATTTGAGTGTCATCAAGTATACAAACGGATTTTGGAATATGTACTGGAAAACTTTAAGTGTGGTGTTATCAGATAAAAAAAAAGAACACCTGGCTGAAATGAAAGGCACACAAACCTTTGTTAATAAGGTTGATTTTGATGTCTGTAATCTATGAACATTTTGTCATGTAAGTTTCTTACTAATGCAGAATAAGCTACAAGGTTTTATTATAGTTTGTTTGAAAATTTGAGTCTTTTAAAAATGAAAAAACATGTAGTTTGTCCTCGAAAATCATCAATGTATACAGAGACGGATTTGGACTTTAGAGCAGCATACATTATACTTTGTGTCACAGTATTCAAATGAAAATTATCTTGTGTGGCAATGTTGGAAGCTGTGATGGTGGTTTTACTGGAACTTTGTTAATTCGGACTGTGTTTTCCAACACATCTGAGTACTAGTAAAATTACTACAGGTGCAACATCAAGTATTCAGACTATGTTTACTAAGAATTTTAATTAGTGTATTGAAAGAAATGAAAAAGTCACACACATTCTGAAACACTTGGGTAAGTCATTATGGGCAAAATCACAAGAAAGCTTAGGTAAAAAAAAAAACCCCAAAAACCAGTGGAATCATGCTAATCAATGTGATCAGAATATGTTGCCGTAAGTGCCGCGTGACCATCACCGACTGTGATCCTGAGAATGGTTCTTGAGTGGGACTTCACAGTCAACAAATGTATGTGACAAAAATGTAATATATGTAGGACGTTTGACGGACAGCTTGTGGTAGCGGTCTGGTAGGCCAGCTATGTTTCTTGGCCAAAATGTGAGGTTCCATGTAAAACAAGACATTTGATTTATAAACAAACATGGTAAATTTATTAATACATGAGACACATTTTTTAACATTACACACAGATGATAACAAATAGTGTACATTAATTATATTGTTTATTTGTTCTTGAACTACATTAAAGTGCATTAAATATGGAATTTGTCTTTAAAAAGTTTACGCTGAATCATTTATAGCTCGTTTGTTCTTGAAAAGTCGTCTTAAGAACTATATGGAGCACTACACTAAAAAATTTTAACACTACATTCTTTTGTCCTTGAAAAGTGTTTAAATATGGAGTTTGTCAAGTGCTTAAATATGGAGTTAATGAATATAGAGTTTAACCTTGAAAAGTGCTTAGATATAATTTTTCCTTTAAAGGTCCTTGACTTTAGTTTAATTTTTGCCAAAGTGCTTGAATACTACAGTGTACTTTGTGTTTCATCATCACTAAAGAAAAATAACTATTACATGTACTTATGATAAATTTTATAATGATCATGTCAATGTTGGTATACCTTGCTATCTGATATTTCTTAAAAGAAAAACTTCTGTGATGCTGTACCCCTAGAACTCTTCAGTATTTACTGGAACTGTGAAGGAATCTTGGGAGCATTGTGTTTTCCAACACTGGTTTGGGTTGTAAGGTATCGATAGCTTAAACATACCTACATGTACATGTAATTGAAATTTGCTTGTGTATATATATATATATATATAACACTATGAAAAGTCCTGAAATATAACACTAACTGCAATGGCATCAGTCCATAGAATAGGTCAGACTATGTAGCACTTCACTTAAAGTTGACTGAATCTCCATACAGCCTATCACAAAGGAAATAATACAGTGTACATCTGTCTTGAAAGACGATATATCTCATGTTAACCAGACCACCTGTCTCTTCAGTTTTGACTAATGAAACTTTGTCACATTCTGAAATCGACTTGTTTGCCATCAAATATACAATCCATTGTAATAAAATCTCTGTTGAGACTGTGGTTCCCAGCTGCCACTTTCTGTCATCAATTAATATTTTGACTTCTTGTAAGTCACACTAAACATTCAAATGGCAAATGGTCTCACAAAGACACACAGGCATGATTTTTTTTTCCGCTGTATATAAAACTTGATTCAAAATCGCGTCACCGATATTAAAAACCGGCATACCCTGTTCGCGAAAAACAATAAATCAATAAACATTTAACGAACATTCCGTGGGAAATGAGACAGTAGACAAAGGCCTTTGAGGTCCTGAGTGTCCTCAGTATGTTGTTGAAACAAAGAAGGCACAGAGGATGAAAAACG
Source organism: Atrina japonica (assembly GCA_030159075.1). Taxonomy (NCBI): domain Eukaryota; kingdom Metazoa; phylum Mollusca; class Bivalvia; order Pterioida; family Pinnidae; genus Atrina; species Atrina japonica. The sequence goes on from BROG01001064.1 coordinate 29,575, forward strand.
AACACCCTCAGTTTTGGCTGCTCAATGGCCGTAAACTTGCTCATTCGAGCGTGAACAAACCCAAAAGGCAGTACTGAAAAACTTTGCAATGTTATCCAGCTTTTTACTTGTTAATACATTATTCACCGACATTGTTGATGATATATATGCCAGTCTCCATATGAGTGAATGGTTCTTGAGTGGGGACATTAAACAATATGGATTTTTTTAAACAATCAACATTTGAACAGCAACAACATCAGTGCATGTTGATGTATATGCTCTTGACAAAAAGTGTAATTTGTATATATATATACAAGAATGCAGGATTTTACACCATTTGTATCGTGTTGGGAGGGTTGTACGCAACCCTCATTCTTAGCTTTTTTTCTTAAACCTTATATGCATTTATATATTCTAAAATAATTGAAAACCAATATATCAAAATTTTATATCAATATTTTCTTTCAAAATGGTATAAAAAGAAGCAAATAAATAATTATATGTATACATACTGGTAAGTCAAATAAAAAAATTGATGAGAATTTAGTATTAGACAAGTTTCAAAGAAAATTAATAAATAAATATAAGGATTGTCATTTTTTTGACTTCATTCGAATATAATGGCCTGCATTTGTATGTGCACATTGTTAAATTTAACGTACATTTAGCCCATTGAAACTTCAGGTTAAGTTTAACAACCTGTTGTGCAACTGGGTCCTGAAGTGAAAAGATAATTACACAATCAAATACATCAGATCAGTACCTGTCAGATACAGCCATTAGCTGCACTGTTTATATAATACATGTCATATTAGGTGAGATCTGTGGGATAACTGACACTTATCCTGTGTATTGCTTATGTGACAGGTGGTAGCAATGACTGACATAATAATTCTGTTGTCCAACCTTACATTTGTCTGCAGGCAGTATATATCACACGCATCTGTACTATTTCATAGCAAAAATCATTGTATTGTCCAGTTGTTGAATAACAGATTATCTTTTTATTTAATTACATTTGTGGGCTGTCATTTTCAGGTAACAACCTTTACCTTGAAATTGTGACAAGTGAGAAACTGGATGCATATGACAGTATCTGTGTAATGGTGTTGAAAAATTATATAATTCACACTGTGCTGTATATGATCAACTTCTATACCAGTATATCAAGGTAAGTGAGATTTCTGTATGTATGTTAGTGGAAAATGAATCAAATACACTGTACAAATGGAGAACTGATCCTTCACCTTCCATTACTCATCTACACAAAAAACCTACCTTTTCCATAATGAGTTCCCCAGGGACTGATCTAAGTTTTTCGGTGGATCCAATGCAACTTGCAATATCGCTAGCTCAATCAACACCACTCAGTCAGGTTCCGACTGTCACTGCTGCGCCCATGGGGTCACATATGGCTAGCCCCGCCTCTGGACACTTTGCTTCGCCAAGCATACCTACCGTTCATAATGCTGTTTATACATCCACGCCAGTAACCGTTCCGTCACCCCTCCCGGGACAACAGGGAATCTCAGACCACGATATAATGCGCATATGCACTACCATGAGGGCCATGATGACTGATCAGATCAACACTATGGTCGAAGCGAAGGTTCAAGCTAGGATCGGACCCCTAATCGAATGTGTCCCAATCACTGTCCATCAAATACAAAGAGTTAAAGGCTGAAATTGATGCTCTGGAAATGTATTCTAGACGTAACTGTGTTCGCATTTTCGGTGTAAGCGAGCAAAAAACGGATACTGATGCTGTCATATTGGATATTGCCGACAAGCTCAAAGTAAAATTAGAAAAGGAGCAGTTAGTAGTCTCACACAGAGTTGGCAAAACTATTGAGGGAAAGCCTAGGGCTATCATTGCGCGTATTACAAATTATCAAGCCCGCCACCAACTAATTAAAGAAAGCCATAAGCTTCATAATATAGAGGGCATGCGGAGGGTATCTGTCAATCAAGAGTTAACTCGCATCAGAGCCCAGCTTGCAAAAAAGTGTCGATCACTTGTAAAGGATGGACGTGCTAAATCATCCTTCGTATGGGACGGAAAAATATTTCTTATTGACAAAGGGGACAAAAAACACCATATTAAATGTCTCGATGATATCTTTGCATTCCATCCAGCAACTGACATCGATATTGTAGATCAGGCGAATCTCACGTAAATACTATCAACACGTGTGAATGTTTACCATCACTATTCTTAAACTCTCAATTATTGGTTGGGACATGTCAGGTGACAACCGACCCGAGTCACGTGTTGAAGCGACCTACAGAGTGCGAAAAATGTACTCGTCCGCTCGTCCTGGACGAGTCGAAATTGCTTGGGGACGAGTGGTTCATTATAAGTACTCGTCACCGGTGACGAGTGATTTCCTGTTAAAAAAAAATTACCGGTAACTATTCCCGTCGTAGCATCTTAAATTCTAGTTTAAAATCACTACAATTCTTTCTCCACATATTTTTTCACTTTGTTCAAATATAATCACACAATGTATTGCCGAAAATCGGAACCGGGATGATCCAAATGACAGTAGACATAAAGCGCACAGTTGATTTAGATTATCCACGTGTAAATGTCAGAATCTTTCAGGAAACGGCTCCATAAGTACGGAAATTTAAATATATTTATACTTTGTAAATTCAATGCGAGGTCGAGGTATAAATTCAAGTACACAACTAGGTAGATAGATAGATAGTTTTGGATGTAACATATATAGTTATAATAAATTTCATTCGCGTAAGAACTTAACCTCAACTCAATGAATTACGTTCCGGGTGTTTTTCAAGTGTGATACCGCTGTTGGTTTTTTGAAATAGATTATCTTTTCGTTGTCAGTGAAGCTTTGCAAGTGTTCGAATTCGTTACTCAGAAAGTTTATGACTATGGCAAAAAGGACTATAGATTCGTTTTTCAAGAAAATCGGTAGTTCAGAAACTAAGGAAAAGGCAAACGAAAATGAGAAGGCTGTAGACCTACCGTCTGATGATTTTGCTGAAAAAAGCAAAATTTTGAAAAGAGAAAAAACGTAGTTTCAACGTCAGTTGGATCAAAGAATTTCCTTGGGTTAAATATGAGGAAGATGAGCAAAAAATGTATTGCACATCCTGTCTTGAATTCCCTAATATTGCTGATAAAGATAGTCCTTTATTCAAGGGCGCTGGCAGTGAGGATAATTTTAGAAAAGAAACACTAATTTATCATAACAAATCAAAGTTGCACATGAAGTGTCATGATAAAAAAATGTTCAGTAGCCAGTCAAATTATGTGGGTCCATTAAAGAAAATGGCTAATGCTCTGGATGAAAAATTTCAAAAGCAAGTTTCGCTGTCTGTTCAACACATCATTCTATGTTGCAAAACAAGGTCTCTCTTTTAAATCCTTCCAGGGTCTTTGTGAATTACAAAGAAAAAATGGGTTAGATTTGGGTTCAAAGTACCAAAATGATAAGGCCTGTGCAACATTTATTCATTCAATAGCCGAGACTGAAGCAAAGTGTGTCACTAATATTTTAAAAGAGGCAAGGTTTTTGTGCATTTTGTCTGATGGCAGCACAGATGCTGGAATTATTGAACAGGAGGCAGTGTTTGTTCGATTTGTTGATTTAGAGTCTGGTAATCCTAGAGTATTGCTTTGTGATATAAATTGCCCTTAAAACTGCCACAGCTGAAGGGGTTCTTGCAGGTATTGAAAAAGGTTTAGAGGCAGTTGGAATTTCAAATAAAGACATAGTTAAAAAGTTGGTAGGTTGCAACTTTGATGGTGCTGCAGTGATGATGGGAAAAAAATCGGTGTAGCTACAAGGTTGTCTCAGAAAGTGCCCCATCAGTTATCTATTCACTGTGTAGCACATAATCTTGAGCTTGGTGTTATGGATGCTGTGAAAACAATTCCATACTTGCAAGAGTTTGACAATACTGTCAAAAGTATTTTCAAGTATTATTATTATTCTCCAAAGAAACGTAGAGAATTGAAAGCAATATCTGAAATAATTGATGAAAATCATGCATATTTTAGTGGTGTTCAGAAAATTCGTTGGTTGGCTAGTAGACACAGGGCTTTAGTGGCACTTGAGAAACATTATGCTGTTACTGTGTATCATTTAGAACATGTTGGTCAGGGAAGTTCAGGAGAGGATTCAGCAAAGTCCAAAGGTTTGTTGAAAGAGCTGAAAACTGAAAGATTTGTCAAGTTTTTGCACTTTATGCTTGATTTAACTTTAATCCTCAAGAATCTCAGTGAAAGTTATCAGAAAGATGATTTATTTGTGACTGATGTTGTTAGAAAGTTAGAACTAGCATCTTTGGAATTATCTAGTCTGAAAGTAAATGGGCCTGCATCAGGAAACTTTTACAGTAAATTTGAACAAAATTACTCTGATGGAATTTTGAAATGTGGCAAAGATTCCAAGCAGTCAGTATATCTAACAAACACAGGTGTTGATTTGAAAGCTACTTTCAGTAAATTTCTTGAAAGTATTATACAATATATAAGTGAAAGGTTTGAATCATTGCAGAATCCTCCTTACAGTAATTTTCAGGTATTTGATCATACATTGTGGCCAGTATCAATGCAGGATCTCAGATCATATGGTAATGAAGAAGTTGCACATTTGTTGAATCATTTTGAATCTTGTTTGACTGAAAAGGAGAAGTCTGAGGCTTCTGGGCAATGGCTTGATTTAAAGCTGAGATTGAACAGACAACGAACCACTAGTCCTCAGTTAGCTTATGCAAATCTTCTCGCTCTAAAACCAGCAGATGTTCAAGATATACTTGTACTTGTTAAACATTATGATGACACTCTCTCCATGTACAGCTTCTTGTGAAAGAGCATTTAGTGCTATGAATAAACTGAAGACCACGTTCAGATCTCAAATGACTCAAAATACCCTTCAAAGTCTGATGAGAATCAAGATGATGGATAACACTTTGTCCACTTTTCAAGCTGATAATTCAATTAATACTTGGCTTTATTCTGCCAAAACTAGGAGACATGTTTCAACTGGAGCCGAGATCAGTCGTACTCAGCAGAGTCATAGTTTTAGTGGCCAGCTTCCTGAGATCATTAGCAGTGATGACAGTTCTTCTGATGATGAATGACTTTTTTGTGTCATAAGTAATGATAACTGATCTAATTCTTTGCAACTGAAACTGTTTCAATTATGCATTAAAATTTACTGGTATATTATATTGTTTGTTGATTTTAATTTGTACCAGAAAAAATACAAATTTACTTCTGAGTCAATACAAGTATAATACTGGGACAAGTGAAAAATTTGTTGGGACGAGTGGTTTCTAAATAGCACTTGTCCCATGGGACAAGTGATTTTTCAAATATTTTTCTCACCCTGGACCTAGGTGCCAGGCTAGGTACACAGTGCTTCATATGCAAATTAGATTTTCGCCTCAATTTTTTGTGTTCTTATTCCATTGACATCCACTTTAAATGTAATTACTGGCACGTATCAAATTGATAATAGAGGCCAGTTGGTATATATAGGTACAAGTTTCAATGATTGATGGTATATTTATGCGTTTATTTGTGTGGCTGAACTGGTGACTCCAATGTACATATACTATCAGCGATATATCGCTGATACTATTAACATGTGACCATGTTTATCATAACTATTTTTAAACTTTTTATCATTGGTTGGGATTCGTCATGTGACGACCGACCGACCGAGTCACGTGTTTAAATGACCTAGGCTAGGTCTTCAGTGGTTAAATGCGAATTGGGCTCTCACCTTTATTTTGTATACCTATTTCACTAATCATCTTTACATATAACTATTGGCGCGTATTTATTCAATTATTATAAAATTTCCAAAGCCAGTTGGCGTATAGATGCAGATTTCAATTAATCATGGTAAATTAAACCAGCGATGAATAAAGCCTAACATATATATCGCTGATAAAACGTAGCCTTCTGTGTTTATTTTGTCCATAATATTAACTGTCTAAAATATGCTTCCGTTAAATATACATAAAATTATCCCCCTCGATAAGTAACAAAATTTCTAATGCCCTTCCTACCTTAAATACAAGATGTAAAAGTGCAGGTCTATATATGCACTACCCATACAGATACTTGTAAGACTAACCTTTAGCATATCGTATTTGCTGTATGACTAACTTTTAGCATATCGTATTTGCAGTAAGACTAACTTTTAGCATATCGTATTTGCGGTAAGACTAACTTTTAGCATATCGTATTTGCGGTAAGACTAACTTTTAGCATATCGTATTTGTATTATCAAGTAGCCTAATAGCAACATATAATACAGATTATCTTTAATCTAAGAATATTTCAATTTTTTCCACATACATAAAGACTGGCATTTGTTATGCCATTCCTAGTACGGCCACTTGCTGGGATGTATTTTTCTTTCCTGTCTTTTGTTTAACTTTAATTATTATTATTGTTACATTTACCACTTATTTTCATATTTGCACCCCAATATCTTTGCTTGCTTGTTTAATAATTACATAAGGTTATCATCTTTTTCTACTGTTCTTTGTGTTTAAAAACACCAATTTTTATGTTCATAGTTTACCGTCTTTTGTTTTTCACTGTTCTTTATGCTTAAAGCACCCATAATTGTGTTCAAAGTTTATTGTTTTGTTATAATGTATGTATTTAGTTACCTTGTTCAATATGTTCTATTATCTGTTTATGTGAGATGCCATGTCATAATGCAACTTTTTAAGTCTCTTGTAAATCAAACTTCTTCTAGTTCATTTACGAACCCCAAAATATATCTAATATTATACTTTATGTTAAGTTATTGTCTATGTTATGTAACGCCTACCCTTACTCGATACTTCGACATCCAAAACTCTCAAATTACCTGATCATGGGCGGCGTATCGATTGGAATTTTATCGAGCCAGGATAGGCGTGTTCAATAATAGATCAAGTGTACATTTTAGGTTAATCAAAATAGATTTGTCACATATTGTTTCTCTTACATGTAATTTTATATTCAAAATTGTTCTTCTACTTATTGTTTGTGGTGACATTGAAACAAATCCGGGACCCTCTTTAAATTCTAGCTCGTCCACTGATATATCTGATGACTCGTCGATTACTGAAAGCTTTTTTACACGGTACCTAAAATCTCATCTTTCTTTAGTTCATTTAAATGTCCAAAGTATACGTTCCAAAATTGATATTATATGTGGAAATTTACCGAGTTTTGACATATTATGTTTTACGGAAAGTTGGCTTGATCCTAGTATAAGTGATAATGATATATCTATTGATGGCTACAGTTCTTTCAGACATGATAGGTTAGGTCAAATGGGCGGTGGGGTAATAGTCTATACTAAAAATAATATCTTAAGTAAGAGACGATTAGATTTAGAAATAAATGGTCTAGAATGTGTGTGGATTGAGATAAATCACCATAAGAAAAAATTCTTAATAGGTACATTCTACAGACCCCCAAATAGTAGTGCAGGAGTATGGGAACTTATTGAGCAATCAATAGACTTAGCATGTGATACAAAATTTGAAAATATTATAATAAGTGGAGATTTCAATGAAAACCAATTAAATGTAGGTAATACACGAATAAAAGATATAAGTAGAAGTTTTAGTCTTAATCAACTTATCACTGAACCTACTTCAATCACTGAAAACTCCTCATCTATTATTGATCTTTTGCTAACAAATAATCCCCACAACATAATTTATAGTGCAGTAACAGAACCATTCCTCCAAGTTAACTTACGTTACCATCGCCCCATAATTGCGTTATTAAATTCGTTCAAAACTGAAAAAAGTTGTATAAAACGTAAAATATGGCTTTATAATCAGGGAAATTATGACAAGTTTAGGTCAGATATTGCTAATTTTCAATGGAATACCTTGTTTTCATCCACAACTAATATTGATACAATTGTTGATAAATTTACAAAAACTTTACAAACAGTTGCTTCTGATTCGATACCAAATAGAACTATAATTATCAGAAACGACGACTTACCTTGGATTACAACTAGAATAAAAACTTTAATCCGTAAAAGAAATAGAATTCGCACTAAAGCTAAAAAAACAAATCAAGATTATCACTGGGCCAAATTCAGAATTTTAAGAAATAAAATAGTTGATAAATTAAGGAAGGCCAGGCGTGAATATTACGATGATATATGTAGGAAAATTAATAATAACGATTTTGGTGGTAAAGAATGGTGGAAACTAGTCAAACAAATAACAAATATGTCCAATCAAACCCAAGGAATTAAAATACTTTTAAACGAAAATGAGGAAGTTGTTACTGATGATACAGATAAAGCTAACCTCCTAAACACCTACTTTTCTTTACAAACATATATCGATGAATCAAATGCAACCTTACCAGTACTACCCACTGTAATTGATCAGCCTATTCTTGATACAATAAATATTTCTGTTCAAGATGTTAGAGATGTACTAGAAAATTTAAATACTAATAAAGCCGTAGGAGAGATGACAAACTAAGTCCAAAACTGTTGAAAGAAGCTTCTAATGAACTTTCAGAACCTTTACACCCGTTTATTCAATTTTTCCCTGCGTATGAATACATTTCCAAGTCAGTGGAAAATAGCTAACGTTGTTCCAATTTCAAGAAAAATGACTCTAAGAATATTTGTAACTATCGTCCTATATCATTGTTAAGTATTATTAGCAAAATTTTTGAGAAATGCATTTTTAAATATTTATATAACTTTATAAATGAATACAATTTACTCTCAAAACACCAGTCAGGATTTCGTAGAGGGGATTCAACTATCAACCAATTACTTTATATCACTAATGAATTCTCAAGGGCACTCGATTCAAGTAAAGAAATTAGGGTAGTCTTCCTTGACATCAGCAAGGCCTTTGATAGGGTCTGGCACAGGGGTCTTTTAGCTAAGTTAGAAAACATAGGAATATCTGGAAATTTATTAATGTGGATAAAGAGCTATTTAATAGGTAGGAAACAGAAAGTTATGCTAAACGGTAAGGAATCTAAACTGGTTGATATACGGGCGGGTGTGCCCCAGGGATCTATCATGGGGCCTCTTTTCTTTTTGATATTCATTAATGATATTGTTTCTGAAATAAATTGTAATATCAAATTATTTGCAGATGATACTTCCCTTTACATAATCGTAGAAAATCCACTGGTTGCAGAACAAATACTAAACAGTAATTTAGAGTGTGTTCTTAACTGGTCTAAAACCTGGCTTGTTGATTTCAACCCACAAAAAACAGAGGCACTTTTAATTTCGCGTAAACATTCCCCCTTAAATCACCCACCCCTTTAATTTTGATAACGTACCTGTTAAGGAAGTTGATAGCCACAAACATTTAGGTCTAATTTTCAATAAAAAATGTCACTGGGGGAAACATATCGATTACTTATTAGAAAAAGCATACAAAAAATTAAATATACTACGTAGCTTAAAATTTTGACCTAAATAGACAAACCCTCCAAACTATCTATTTTTCATTTATCAGACCAGCCCTAGAGTATGGTGACATTATTTTCGATAATTGCCCGACGTATTATAGTGATAAATTAGAAAAAATAAACACCGAGGCAGCGCGCATAGTAACGGGGGCTACTAAATTAGTAAGTTCAAATCTTCTTTTTAATGAATGTGGTTGGGAAACCTTAGAATCCAGAAGACGCAAACACAAACTTATTCAGATGTATAAAATGATAAACGGACTTACCCCTGACTATTTGAATGATGTATTACCTCAAGCACATAATCAGCAACATACTTATAGTACTAGACACTCAAATAACCTAGTAAGTATCCAATGTAAAACTACTTACTATTTCAACAGTTGTATTCCATCAAGTATCAGATTATGGAATGAACTCCCCTTTAAATATTAAACAATCCCCTTCATTAAATTCCTTTAAAAAATCGCTAGCAGCACAACTTGATAATCTAGTTCCAGTCCCGCAATACTACAATACTCTTCAACGACGTGGTCAAATCCTTCACGCCCGGCTACGTATGCGATGCAGTAGCTTAAAACAACATCTTTTCCTTTCAAATCTAGAACTCGATCCTTATTGTTCTTGTGCTTCACGTGCAATAGAATCCAACTCCCATTTCTTACTTGAATGTACTAAGTACAGTGACATAAGACGCCAAATGCTAACTAATATAGGGATTCCCCGTTTCATGTAATGTGCTTTTGTTTGGTGACAACTCTTTGTCTACCCAGGAAAATATACAAATATTCTCGAATGTTGAAAAATTTATTTTGAACAGTAGAAGGTTCTCATAGATTAAAATTGATGCTTCTCACACTTTTTCTCATATATATATTTCATGTCAGGTTGGCATCTTAGGGGGTTTTTTTTTATCTCCCAAAGTTCACTGATTTCCTCAGTTCTGTTGATTTTTTATTTATTGTTCTATATATAATTTACACCGACTGACTAAGTAAATATTGTACATTTTGTACGGAGAGGAATTTATATAAGCAATATGCTTGTTTTCCAATCCCATGTATTTTGTTTATGAAATGTCAATGATTGAAATTGAAATAAAATATGTTTAAACCAAATGGAGATTGATTTTTTTATCTCAATATACCTGATGAAACTTATGAAATATTCTCCTATAAAAATATGTGAACGAAAACATGTACCCCACTATATCCTCATCTCTCCCTCTCAATCTCTCCCTCTCAATCTCTCTCTCTCTCTCTCTCGTTATATAATTCATACATGTACACAAAGAACTTCCCAGGTGTGGCAGATTGGTTTGGGGTGGAGACCGCAATATTTCTTGAAATTGATTGATTTTATGCCACAGAAAAATATGGAAATATCATTTGTGATAATAGATGATCATCAACAGTAACTAAACAATCTATTGTACATACAATGAAAATACACTGAAACTCAAATTTTGCTAACAGTGACTAAAAAAAATAACCCTGATGCGCAACCATGCTTTTGAAGTTATATAGGCCATGATGATCCCTTTGCCTGATTACAATAAATATCAATAATTGTAACATTACTATATATATACATTTTGTACCTGTGTCAAGTTAACTACTCGTAAGAACACCTGTTTATCCTAAATTTTACTTAAAGCTGTCATTTCATCTTTTAAAATATTTTAATTTTGAAAAATAAACAATAATGTTTTTGAAACATGTCGATTTATTGGAATTTATTTTCCTCTATTGGCTGAGATGTTTGTCAAATGTTATCAATGTAATTAGCTTGTATTTCATTATAAAAGACAAGTCTTCAGAATGTCATTTCACACCTGTACTCCCAAAGCAAAACATTGGACATAAGACATGTATACTCATTACTGTAATCATAGCTTAAAACATTCCACACTAATTTTACATCAAGGACATCAATAAAAAAGATACGACATCAATAGATTTCATAATTAGTTTTCTATTCATCATTTTTGTATCTGTAAACTGTAAAATAAAATTTATTTTGAACATGAATATGAATGAAACCATGCCAGTAATCTGCACAATGACATCAATACACTTTAAAAGAGACATCACTGTGAGACATTCTTACCATATTACTCCAGATTAGTGTGAGTGGTTCTGTAAACACAAGTAGAGTGTTAGAATATATATTTCCAAGCTGACCGGGACCTCTGTGGCCAAGTGGTTAGAGCATTGGGCTTTGAACCTTGAGGTCTGGTCAGAGCAGGTTCAAACCCCCGCTGGAACCTAGGCTGATCTTGTGAGAATGTTTTCCAGATTACTTACTTGTCGTCGCTTCCTGGGTACATCATAACCAGCTTCCCTCCTCCACCATCAAAAACTGGCCACCACCATTTAGGTGAAAAATTGTTGAGTCAGTGGCATAAAACAACATTAAAAAAAAATAATCCAAGTGACTTTGATCCAACTTGACCTTGATTCTTTTTCTCAGAAGTGATGTCAGTCATATAACATGATCTCGGCTGTATTTGTTTATAATTTTACAATCATATTTTCATGGAATTTTTAAATCATGTTTGACATTCTTATTTATGTACATGTAAATTGACTATTTACATGTTAAAAAACGAGAACCCACATCTCCAATATCGTCCATACTGAAAAATGCAAAAATGTACCATAGAAAAGGTAGAACATGTATAAGAAGCAAAAACATATGCAAACATTCTTTTCTAAAAATAGAGAGCCAGCCGGACTCAGTCGGTAGTGTGCTCGATTCTTGATTGTGAGGTCGTGAGTTCAAGTACAGCCAGCGGCAGGTTGGTCCTGTCCTTCGGATAGACAGTAAAACTTGAGGTCCCATGTCGCATTTGGTGTCGGCAAAATAAAGAACCCTTACTGCTAAGTGGTGGTAAGTGCCGAGCATAGGCCAAAATTTGAAGCCCTTCATTTGGCAACATCTCCATATGAGTGAAAGATTCTTAAGTGGGACATTAAATGACAATAAACAAACAAACTATAAATAGAACAACATGAATAAATATAGAATATACTTCTATGTATTATATAATTTCTAGTTGATATACATGTAGCATGAATGATAGGGTGGCAGTGAAAATTGTCACCACTAGAATTGGGGCTGGCACCACCCTCTGGGTATTGTTTTATCTGCCATACAGTTTCTGTTTTCACATCATTCATTTTATTGTATGATTACATCTGCTGGGGAGGGGTCCATTTGGTCCAATCTGCGGTCATCACTCATTGCAAATATTTTAGTCAGCATTCAAGTGCATAGATAATCTAGAAGTTACTTGAATTAATCACACTTGAAAAAAAAATGTACACGTACCATACATGCATTCATTTTCTATGGTTGATACATTGTATTTTTATCACTCTGCTATACAGTATTACCCTAAGAATATCTTCAGTGAAAATGTTCAGTACATATTAACCAATGAAAGCAAAAGAATTTATAAAAAGGTATAATACCTACCAGTACTGTAGCATCAGAAACTTTCGTGGGGTTTAAATTTCATTGTTATGAATCTGAAACAGGTTTGTGGACATTAAAATTCTTTGAAAGGTATTACTAGGTATAACTGATGTAAAATTACATCATGATTTAAATTTCATTAATAAACGAAAACAAAATAAATGAAATTAAAACCACAACAAAATTTTCGGATTCCACATAAATATGATATACCTTGCGTATATTAATTTGTCTTATTTCATCTTTTTATGAATATTATGACACCCACAGGTATATGCTGAAAAATGACAGATTTTATGCTGTTGTAGACTGAATTCAAATCTTCATGACAACAATTTCTAATGAATAATAGATATTTATTATTCTTAAATCAATGACTAAAGCAATTATGATGAACAGTTACCTGTATTTAAGCATGTAATAATGATTTGATGGATGGGTGTCACTGGAGAAATACATATATGTAGCATGTTTTGTCATGTGTGTATAATTGGTTGGTGATAGGATTCTAATTTTGACAGATATCCACACAGGTAAAAATACAGTTTAAAAAATCTGTCTGTAAATAAATATTTTTAGATGAAAAATAATTGTTGACTAATGCAAAAATGTTTGTGTATTGTTCATATTGTGTATGTGGGTACTAGTTTGGATGTAAGAGATGTCATTTTGAAAACAAATCTGACTTTGTGGCAAGGTCCTACATGAAACCTTTCAACACTTAAGTTATAAGTTATGGTACTATTTTTCAGCAAGTGCTAGACCTGTTAGGCTAACAGTAGAAGTACATAATTAAAGAATCCTCACTTCTGTCTCTGCTGACCTAAGTCTATAGCATAAGTCTACATTTACATCACTTAACTTAAAGCTGATGATGTCTAGTTTCTTTATACGGTGGGACCTGTCTCGAGAGACCACCCCATCTGGTGGGACCTGTCTCGAGAGACCACCCCATCTGCCGAGGAATTGTGACCTCTTAAGACAGGTGGTCTCACAAGAGATGAATATAATAAAAGAATTTTGTTAATCAAGCAAGACTATGAATGTGGTCTTTCCTGGCAGTAGTCTCCAAGGACATGTTCAGCTCTGTAGGCCTAGGTGAAAAAGTCTTGAAAGAATGAAAATGAACAATAAAACAAACTTAGCAAGTGACGCCTAAAGATCCATGTTGTAGACCATGTTCATATTGAACAGTTTTATTGGTAGCTAAACAGGATATAACATTTGAATACCTCTAGAATAGTTACCTGAGTAACGACTGTCTATTCATGATAGAATCTGTCAATTACCCTCACTGCATTTTTATACAAGTGTTATGAATGCATTCATATTTGTAAATTTCTTGTTACATTTGACATGATTATGGAAATTTACAATATCTTTTTAAAAAAAATGACATTTATGGAGTCGAATGTAAGTTTCTCAATAATTTTAACTACCGGAAAATGATAAAAAAAAACATTATTTCTAACAGCTGTCACTAATATTAATAGAATTATGTTCCTTTGCCAGGAGCAATTGTGTGGGAACAAAACGTTTGTTGTTGTTTCTGATGTTTTGACTAGAATTGCTGGTGGACCTTCATATTTCTGCCCAGAGGCAAAATTGAAAATTTGGGCTTATCTAATATCAGTACTTTTCATTAAATATTTGAATTTCTACACAAGTTACATATATTCCTTCCAGGAGAAAAATGAAATGTATGAAAACAACAACAGTATTAAGAACAAAAGAAACAAATGAGATACAAGTGTATGGTTAAACTAATCCTGAGGTACATGTACACACATTATCATGACATCATTTGTTATTACACGTACTTGGATTGCAGTGGTTTAATATGAAATGAAGATTGATTGATATGAATGCATTGTATTGTTAGGGAGCATATTGTTATGGACCATACTTTTTTCTGTTTGTAACATTCTATCAGATACGGTAACTTGGATTTCTTTCCTAAAATTTTACCAAATATGGGGGGGCCTCCGTGGCCAAGTGGTTAGAGCATTGCGCTTTAAATCACAAGGCCTCTCACCTCTTGCGGAAGGTTGGTGGTCTTTACACGGGTAACCGGGGTTTCTACTCCACCAATAAAAACTCACCAATATAAACTGGACCCCTTCATATGACTGATAGATTGTTGAGTATGGCGTAAAACAAAAATCAAATCAAATCAAACCAAATATGGTATGGTGCTTAAAGTGGCATTAGCTATGTTTTTTCAAATTTATTATTCACTTTTTTACTACTTAAAATGATATACAGTAACAAAAGGAAACATATATGATATACACAGGCATAAAATTTTTTACATTATATATTTTGTGAAAATTGCTTGGGAAACCTAGGTTTGGCACTTTTTCAGTTGCTAAACTCAACTTTACTACCGTATTTTACGGCCTATAGGTCGATATTTTTTTTCTCTAAAGATTCGACCTATTCTCTTTAAAAAAAATAGTGAAATCTGCAATTCCTCATTCTAACATCGTAATTCAAAATTTTCCACAGGATATCTAGGGGCCTACTCCAAACACTCATTTGTATTTACACTTAATAGGACTATTAAATGTGACCTCGTGTGCGCGTAATGCACTGTGTTCATAATCAAGTGACAAAATAATTATCTTTCAAGTTACAATATCATTGGGATTCAAGACTGTGTCAGAAACTGCGTAATAAAAATACATTGTTTACATTATATTTATACCGGACAGTTTATACTTTTGAATGATTCCCTTATCTCGGCACCCCACTGTGAATTCACTGGGAGTGACCTTCAACTGATAAGGATCGCGCGGCAGTCTTTGAAGTTGGGAAAGTTGTGGAAAAAGTGTGACGTAAATTAATTGACACTAAATTGTTTGACAATTGCAGCAGCATAATAATTTAGGTCAATGTAAGGATAAGACAAGGTGTAAACAGCATAAAGAATTTAATGATGATTTGACAGGTAACATAATGGCTATGCTGGTATACAAAATCAGTACACACGAGTAATATAAGTGATTTTAAATATGATAAAATGCAACTTCTATGCTTTTTAATCACTCCTATTTAATATTGTACCGTAAAATAGGCTGATCATTCTGATTATTTTAGTAGGTTACCATCGTGTTGGCACCAGTTTTTAAACATAAACGATGCATTTTTATGTTCTTCCATTCATATTTCCATCTCTGCCGATATCGACCTGTCCTCCACTTCGACCTATCTAATACTTAAACCTGGATTTTTGCCAAAAATCGGCCATTCGACCTATCGACCTATAGGCCATAAAATACGGTATTTGTTTGTACACGTATATGCATACCACACTTGACCTGACCTTATTTTCACAAAATATACAGGAATATAAGATTTTTTACGCCTGTATTTAGCTCTCATTTGTTATTGTACGTCAAGTACAAGTAGTAAAAGTAGAGAGAAAAAATGTTCTTTTGGTGAACACAGCTAATGCCTCTTTAATGTAAATGAAACATAGGATGACTTATGGTAAATTTTGTGCAACATTTGGCAATAATTGCCAGAGTTATGGGACTTTGAATTCTCTATTAATGGCTTTAAGCTCTCACAGGCAAAGCACTTCTCATACATCTTTTTCTTCACATTTAATCCTTTATTATTGTTTGGCATACTGCATGTAGCATATGTTACAAGAATAATAAAACCTGTTTATGTGTACCTTATGTTACATCAGTTGTAGAAAGAACATGCTTATATTGTATACTGTACATGAAACATTTCACTCCTGTTAAATTTTCATCATTTTCGCCCTAACATAAGAGGGCAAAATTTAAGTGATAGGTTGATTTGTACACAAATGGTACTATTGGGGACAGCAAAAGACTTTAAAAGTCTTTATAACCAGGTGGTCTTTATACACAGGTGGTTCCTTAACAAGTATGTGCAGATTCAGAAATCCTTAATAGGATGTGAAGATCAGACGTTGACTAGATTCTTTAAGTGGTGTCAGCCAGATCTGATCCAATCAGGACATTCATTCAGATCTATCCACTTGCATGTAGCAGATTTCTCTCCTCTTGGTTTCCCATCAGCAGTATGTGGGCAGTGTTATTAACAAAAGGAACAATTTCTGTAGGTGAAACAGATATAAAACATATATACTTACCTCAAGGAATGTTTTTGAGAAGATAACCAGCTTTTTTGTTATCTTATGTTATTTTGCTATTAGTTCATCCTTCTCTCTGAGTTGTATAAATATTTGCACTAGGATATATTACAAAAGATATTTTCTCATCTAATCTGCCATGGCAGTGATAGAATAAAAAAATAAACCAAAATAAACCTGTGTACACATTGTATATCAGAAGGTAGAGTTTGCTTCAGGTTTATAGCTCTTATTATATTTTGAGGATTGCTAATATTAACTTATCTACCCCTTAAGACACATTTGGGATTGCCTTAGTAATTGATTTACAAGAGTCCATTGTTTCTCAAGGGTTGATGAGTTAAAAAATGTGTTTATGTTCTCTTTGTCTACACCAGAGAATATTTAGTCTCTCTTACGTCAAGGTACTTTGTTCCAGGCATGATTTTTTTCCGCTTTAAAGCGGAATTCCGCTTTTCACCGCGTCCGATTCCGTTTTTAAATTTCAATTTCCGCTCCGGATTCAAAATCGCGTTTCACCGATATTATTCCGCTTTTTTACATTTACCGGCATACTTTCTGTTCGCGAAATGTAAGCGGCAATATGATTGGCTTAGATCGGAGCGCTGTCCAATGGTTAAACGCGTATTTAACGAACATAGACAAATGCCATGTGAGCATGGCTACGAAAGTTGTAGACCGAAATGTAAATACAAAGGTCTTAGACAAAGGCCTTAAGAATGAGAAAGTAGATGCATCATTATGTGCAAATTTGAGAAGTTCCTGTCGCCAGTACAAAGCAGTTCTTGAAACAAAGAAGGAACAATCAGAGGAGCGAAAACGAACACTAAAATATCCCTAAGTCATCAGATAAAGTTTTGGCAAAAAGAAAGGCAAAGGAACTTTTTGCAAAGGCTGCTAAAAAATCTAAACTTGCTCATTCAGAGTCTGTGAACAAACCCAAAAGGATTAAATAATTAAACAGTACTGAAATCAGTCAGTTGGACTTGCAATGTTATCCAGTTTGTTTGTCTCACTTTTTACTTGTTAATACATTATACAAATGCACCAGATCATTTCCTTTTACCTTGGTAATAAATTGATAAAGAAATTAAGATATATATGCCAGTTCCCAGATTTGAAAAACAATGGGTCAGGATAATGACAAAAAAAAGTATTAACATGCAACCTATTATTCCTTATTAATCTACATATCAGAGGGGCCAGTAAATTTCGAACAATATGGATTTTTTTAATTACAAACATCAACATTTGAACTGCATTTCCTCTGTACACAAGAATCTATTGAAAAAATAAATCCCCACTCCCCCCACTGGGATGTAGATTTTTAATGGAATATCAAACTGTCCCATAAATATCTAGTTATGGGCATAAAAAATCAGATAAATTTCCTCAAGTTTGAAAAATCTGCACAAAAAAATCACAATTTTGAAAGTATCAAAAGGTGTCCAGGAGAGGCCAAGAATGCAGGATTTTACACCATTTACCCCAGACCCCCGGCCGTAAGGCCACCTCGCTTCGCGAGGTTGGGAGGGTTGCTACGCAACCCTCATTCTTCATTTTCAGCTTTTTTTCTTAAACCTTAAAATCATGCCTGTTTGTTCTCAATTGACTCCAACACAGAAAACAGAAGTTGATTTAAACTAATATCTACCTGGTGACGACCAACTTTCCATTATATTTAGTAATTTCAGCATTAACTGATTTCCCTAAGCATCTGTTTTCCCGTGTTTGTACTCTAGTTACTTGATTGTTTTGTGTAACTAGGAATTCTGTATAACATTTAAGTGAAAATATAGTCCATTGCCATGGCGACAGATTATAGATCATATGTTTTACTGATAGATATTCTGTCTGTAATTAAATTACCAAACTGTGTTTACATAAGACCCATGTTTTTAGATGGAAAGTCATTTTTGTTTAACTTGCTGTAGACTAAGGATCTTGTCGTTTTATCTCATGGCCTCTACTTTTTCGAAGGTAAGATTTTTTAATTTAAAGATTGTGCAAGATATTAAAGCCGTAATTCTAAAGGACATTTTTTATGGAAACCTAACCTTTAAGTATCTATTTCATCAAATTTTGAATTGATGAGATTTTGTGGTTTAGATCAATCGTAAAATGTTAAAGAATTGATATTAACATGCGCACAAAAAATACAGTATTTTTGTATTAATATTTCTTGTTTTATCTTTTCAATCAAACATAAAAACAAGACAGAATTGAGTCAGTGATATTATGTGTCATCTCCAGGCATTGTCCTAACCATATAGGATAACTGCAGCACTTGCCAAAAATGTCATGGCCATTAAATGTATGGAGCTATATCAGTATATGTGACATTTATAAATCAGAATTAATATACAAAGTGTAAATGGCATTTGTATAAGTCTATTTGATGGTGTCTGTCAATGTTTAATTTTATTGGATTCCTTAAAAGGTACTCTCATTCTATAAATATATATATACACCAAAAACTTTTATGAGAAATTATTCTAAATTAATACATTGAAGAGAATATATACTGTATGTATACCATTCACTTTGGGGTAATCTAAGAGCCTTGAAAATCGGTTTGTTAAAATGAACTGCTATGTATTTATTATGTGTTAGATACATAGAAATCATTATGAATTGCGACTTATTTCTTCTTTGGTCTCGTACATACTCAGGTGAGTTTTGATGTATAGATTTTTATTTCACTGTTTGTAAAATAAATCCCATCAACTTGAACCACATTTTGAATGCTTGTATTAATATCACATTATCATTTATAAGCTGTCGTTTTTAAAGTTTGAAAACTTGTATGAACTTCAGACGTACTTAAGTAAACTTTAACAGCATGTGTTTGTATAAAGATATAGATATAAATTTATCAACAGAAATTGCAAATTTACATGAATATCAAATATTTTCATACCTGAGCCAGGTAAGAAATGTATATAGGATTTAAATGATGAATTATACTGACTTTATAATTGATTGAAATGTCCTTATGTCAATAATTTAGTGCCAAATTGTTTCAATCTGTTTCTGTGTGGCTTGTTTATTGCACTCTTTAGATTTTATCTGTCTCACTTTGGTTATGTTTAAGATAGCTGACATTTTCTTTAAATCGACCAGGGCTCAACAATCACGCATGTCCGTTTTCTAGTACCAGACCATTTTAGAGTTTGACAAGTAAAAGTTCCTAAGAACATGTCCAACAGGAAAATCAAATTTGCCACACACACACACAAATTCAATCATAAAAAGGCTGATTTCAAGGATGAAAATTTGTAAGTCAAAGTGTTTATCAGTCATTTTTCTCAGTGTTATCAATTTTTTTTATCCAGTATAGAGATTGAGTATTTTTCAGAGACAAGCATGCACTATACAATGTACATGTAATGTTGTGAATTTGTGTACAAGTGTCATTTGCATTCAGACAAGTGAAATTTTTGTTGATTGTTGTCCCCTGTTTACCTAATTACTGATAAACATTTTTTTGCCCAGAACGAACCCCTTTTCGCCTAATTATATAGTTTTTTGAGCGGGATAACCCCTTTTTGACCGGGATAACCCCTTTTTGCCTATATATACATTTTTGCCCAGGATAATATGGTTGTCATGTTTGAATTTATTTGAACTTTTTGTTAGTGACTCAAAGCCGGCCTGGCTCAGTCGGTATCGAGACCGTGAGGTCGTGAGTTCGATTCCCGCCGGCGACAGGTTTTCCTGTCTTTCGGATGAGACAGTAAAAGCTGGAACAGTAGGTGTTGGCACGTTAAAGAACCGTACTGCTCAATGGCCATAAGTGCCGAGCATAGGCCAAAATGTAAGCCCTTCATCGTCATTTGGTGACGTCTCCATATGAGTGAAATATTCTCGAGTGGGATGTTAAACAACAATAAACAAACAAACATGACCTTTTGTGACTTGCTGTGTGATGTGTAGTGCATAAATTTTTTAACTACAATGTATTGAAGTTTTGCTGATACAAATGTAGTATTTATAACTTATTGAGAAGTTGATGAACATTTTGAAAAATGGATGTTGTAATTTTAAACTTTGTATGTATATTAGCTGGTCTGCCATATTGTGGTTTACATGTACCATTAACTATTTTTGTCACTTACATGAAATATATCTGTACATGTAAATATAAGTTTCTGTAGTCATCATTACTATATATATCTTCATTGTTTAACTTTTAAATTCAAATACATGTAGTGTTGAATCTAGAGCAATATAGCATGGCGCCGTGCCATCCCCTTTTTTTCCAGCGCCATGCCCTTTTTCATGATGCCAATCGCCAATAACGCGTGCCCCCCCCCAAAAAAAAAAGCATTGGCGAAATTTTGTGAAACCCCATCCATGTTGTATACTCTTTAATGGTTGCCCCAATTACCCGTTGTTGTCAAGACTATTTATATTTCACGGTTTTTGTTAAATAGCCTCAGGTAATCATCCAAGATAGGTCAAACGACCTTTTGGAATATCGGCAAACTCGCCGAATTCCCGCTATTTTCAAATGGCTAGAAAATTGAATGTATAGTGCAAAATATATGTACAAGCTAAAAAACTATGTTTAAAATATTCAATTAAATAAGTTATGTGCTTGAATTCATCGTTTGAAGCAGGCTCTAGTTAGCGAGTGGGAAAATTGCTAGTGTCCACGGACACGTTGATTTTTAAACCGATTCGCGCAAATTCCTCGTAGAAGTACTAATATACATGTACATATGTAAATTCACCAAGGACTTTTTAAAGCCATAATCGCTGTGATAATACTGTAATAAACCGCCAAGTTTCTGCCAAATCCAAAGCAAATTTGTTCTCGGACTTTATCGTATACTCCCGGAATTCTCAGGACTTTTCCTTTCCTATGTCATACAATGAGGAAAAATTCAAATTGGACTAAATCTAACAAATTTGATGAATTTATTTAGATAATTTATGCATGAAAATCGATAACCAATTTAGGAAATAATTTTTGTTACATATCAAAGTGTAAATTATGTATCAAATATTTAACATGAGACATTTACTAGCTTGTTTTACATTAATTTCACAACTATTTTTTTTAGAATATAATATAGTACTGTATTTCTGTCAAAACCAAAAAAATAAAATATCAGGCCAGGAGGATTACTATGCCCCTTTTTTTTCATAAAAAATCTATTTTTAGTAAAAACTATCTTTTGTTTTTTTTTTTATAAACATTTTTCAAGAAAAGTATTTAAAATTTGTTAGCGGAGCTTCACACATTCTAGTGCAGGTGTTCAAAACCAATTCACGCGTTTAAAGTGCCCTTTCAAATGATTTTGTGTGCCCTTTCACACTGACTTTGTGTGCCCTTTTCAGATCCTAGATTCAACACTATATATAATTGTGTGATTTTAAATGTTCCTTTGACAAATTTGTCCAGTTATTTGATGTTTACAAACATGATTCTGAAACTAGTAGCAAGAACGGAAGAGGAAGGGGATGGAATATGCACAATCAACTAATTATACCAGTATACCTGCATGTAAACAAAAATAAATCACCATTGATGACTATTTTAACTAAATTATCTATCTTTTTATCTTGCATGGTAAAAGAAATCATAAGAGATAAATAATCATATGAAATAACATAAATTTTTATATCAGGAAATACTTGCTTCTTAACCTTTTTAAACAAAATCTTTTACTTTAGAGAAGAAATCAGAAGAAAAAGAATAAAATTTTTAGAATAAAAAAAAAATGATAGGCTCTTTTGAGAGTGTTATTTCAACACAAATGATTATTTTGCAACCTTGATCAAATTAATTGATCAATATAATTTTGTGTATTCTAAATTCAAAATGGTTAGCTAGCATATGCTATATTCACCAAACTTCTTGTTGTGAATAAGCTCTTTAGAAATAGATTGGGAGTTCTGAAGAACAGGAAATTTCCTCTGTGAACCACAAATAAAATTTAGATCAAGTGATCTTTAACAGTCAGCTAACTGGGTTTACTTTTAAACATAAAAACCCATATTTGTCATATCACAAAACATGGTCCATAAAATTGATTTGATTTTTTTTTTTCAATGTCAACAATTAATATAAATAAACAGCAATGATTCTGAATATGTCATGATTTGGGGCTATTTTTGAAAACCTGTCTACTTTGACTTGCATTGGGTATAAATCAGGTCTTTAAAGGTGTTGATTTTAGATCAAAAACATACAAAATATTGTGAATACTTAATCTGTCTGTTTGTATGACACAGACTTGTCAAATTTGTTAAAGGTACATTCAGATAGGACTATCAGTGCCTTCAGTTAGATTATAACATGGCTCTTTCAATATTAATCCTTCTGGGAAATGATCATAGCTAACACCTTCAACAGGATTTACGCAAATATCCCATTCATCAGGTTTGATGTTAAAGTCTGAGGATTTTGAACAGACACATAATATTGCAACATACTACCTAACCTGCCTTACACACACATGGAACTAAATATGTTGAACCATGTATTTTATTCATTATACTATATATGCAAGATATTTTTCTACCTGGTCAAGTGGCTAAAGTGAATAGACAAGTTAAATGGAATATGATCTCTCTAAATGTCTGCTGTAATCCATTTCGTGATCTTATAATGTGTAAATTGAGGAGCCAGGTATTTCAATTATCAGACACAGTCTATATGGATAGAGATTTGACAGGTAAGTGTGATTCTTATAATTACCTTTACCTCCAGATCGGAGTCTCAGGTGTGGAAACAGGTTTGTATTTTGCCAAGCTAAGAAATTATACAGGAATTCAAATGCTGTTTCACAGTCAAGTGGTCACTGTTTATCTACCTGTAGTTACTATAAAAACGTTTTCTGGACAACAAAAGTGTGATAATGCCAGGGTACATATCATCTTATTTTCTGCATAATTAAACCTTTAATTGTGCTTAAGGTCGATCTCATTATCCGGGTCTAATGTAACTGCTATCCAAACCCTGGTACAGGAATCGCAGACATATGTATTTGTTGTTATAAGAACAAGTTGTCTAAATCGATGGTCACCAGTCTTACTTGTTAAACCAGATTGACAATATGTATTACTGAATATCTGTGGAGGCATTTGATCATCAGCTTTATATATCACTTAGCCATTATCTGTGGAGGCATTTGATTCTTTGTACTTTTAGCAGGTAGGTGTATTATGCATGTATGTATATCAATATTTCTCTGGTACAATATTTTATTGAATCAATAATTATAAATTACTATCAGTGATATATTTATACATATATATCACTGATTTTAAGATTGGGCAACTATAATATTCCTCTGTTATACGTTTGTATATGTAGCATGATAATTTTCTGATATAAGAAATTGGACTTTTGGTATTGTGAAAACTACTTGTATGGGGTTACTAAACGTAGTTACTAGATACATTTGTGTAAGTTACATCCATGTATATCCCCTGTTATTATAGTAACATGGTATACATACATGTATATGTAATAATCATCTTTATTTACCTGTATATATATTATCAATTAATAAGAAAAAAGAGGAATGTTATTGTTAAATACCCTTTTTACTATTCATTGACTTTTGTACATGTATAATTACATATACAGATATAGTGACTTTTTAAAGCTCACCTGTGTTGTCAGATTTTAATCAGAACTTTATACACTTTTTTATCTATAATGATAACAAATTATGAATAGAGCTCACCTGAGCAAGTAGAAATTAATCAGAACCATAAACATGTATTTTTATACTTATTATGATTATTGATTACCGTCAATCAGTCTGATGCCACTACATTTTCGGCATTACCTTTTGACCTATATGTATATATGTGGTTTGATTGACAGCTCATAATCACATCAGATTTATAGTACAATGTATGTAAAGCAAGACGTTCTGTTTCTGTTATCATTTTGGCCATTTTGTATGTACATTGTAAATTGTTCTGTAAATGGCCTACAAAAGGTCTACATTATTGATCAGAAAAACTCAAAATATTATCAAAACAGTGATTTGTCTGTAGATAGGTACCAGGTAATTTCGGCACTGAATATTTTTGGCACTTCCAGAAACATGTGTAAAAATTTGATTTTTATGAATTAAAACTCATCATGAGATATTAATTGAGTTATCAATCAATATAGAAAAAAAAATATTCTGAAGCCATTTCTTATCACATCTGAATAGAATTTTCATTGTTAAACCAGAGAATGTTTCCAAGTTTCATTTATTATTTGGATGTAATTTTCTAATTTGCAATTTTAAAAAATTAAGAATTTAAACAAAAAGTAAAAATTAGATATCATAATTTTACTTACACAAAGAAGGGATTTTCATCACAAAAATTAAATTTTCTGTTTAATTTGATGGATTTTTTAATTTCTAATTTAAAAAATATGTAATAAAACGGTATACTATATAGGGGAGATAACTGATCAACAGAATTGTACAGTCTGAACCGAGATAGGAATCATCAATGTGTGTCAGGATTTACCACGATCTCTGGCTTCTTCTAAAATCATGTATAATGTCTTAACAAAGTAACACACGTGCTGAAGTGAAAATGGATTTTCTAACTTTGGTTTTTAAAGGCTATGATAATACTTGTATATCTCTGGATCTAAATACTGGCTTTTTGATATTTAACTGTTGAATGATTTTGAATCTTGTCCCAAATTTAACCAGATGTCATTTAGATTACAATGTAATCCTTCATCTGCTGATAAAATCTTTAAAAGAGTGTCTTGTAGAGTACATTGATTTAATTTGTAATTTGAGATAAAGTAGGATATTTTAAAATTGCTCCCTTTCTGGATGGAAGTTCAAAGAGTTAACTCTGAGCGATGCAATAACAAACATATCATTGTGGCTAGTTCAGATATACTACATTACAGGATGCAATAAAATTACAGATGAGATTTTTGTCCCAAGTTTGGAGTATGCCATACTTAACTGTTAATACCAGTACTTGTTTTTAACCTTATGTATGCTTGAGGAGATATCTATACAACCTTTGCACCGTAAGATGGGTACATTCATATAGTATGTCCAACTCAATTTTCCCAAATAGCTTTTTACTGAATGGTATAAATCGTGTGATCCTGTTATATACAAACTCAAGCATATCATTTCTTACGTCAATTTCCCCTTCGTTCAGTTTTATTATACAGGTAGCAGACAACAAAAGATGTGGTCGTTCTCTTGTTGAACCACAGACACGGCAGGTAAACTGTCCTCGTGCACTGGGCATTTATTGTGAATAATAACATCAATTATTTTCCCGACTCTTACAAATAAATACACTGGCATATTGAGGGTTACAGGTAGTATGGTATTCAATTGAATTGGTTTATTGGTGTTTTTGATGATCAGAAAAGCATTTTATATTGCTGGACCCTTTTTAATTAACATTGTACACCTGTATGGAAATCTGGGTGAAAATTTACTTTGTCCACTTTTGGCAAGGGACAATCATAAGAAGAGGTCAGTGGATTTGATACTGTGAACTTTCTCTTTACCAACTTGTAAGTGGATATGTGTATTTCATCAGCATATCTTTATCAGGATTGAGTTTCAAATAATATTTATTGCTGTGGAATGTAAAAAGGCCTAGTAATGCAAGTGTGTAGATATGGATGAATAAAGTGCATATGTTTGAATATTAACGAGAGATTTAATTACGATTCAGTGGGATTAAATTTGTCCTGTCGTTACAGATATTGGGCGAAAATTTGAGTTATTTTTTGTTAACACCTTCAGACATGAGTGCAATTCTGAAATCAGTTTAAAACTTGAAACCGGAAGAATTCTCCACGGTAACTACTAGGTTGTTAAGTATATCCAGATGTTTACTTCTAGCTGGGAAAATTTGAAGTAACTTTTTATGTCACAAGAACCTGCAATAACTATTTCTGTGCCAAGAAACGACTGCAGTCTAGGTAAAGTGCTCATTTTTGTATGTATTAGAAAAAATGATTTCAGTTTTGAAGAAGATTCTGTTTTTATGTATGTACATGTATATATCGCTGCTAGCTTTTATCTTTACATCTGCCAAACTCTTTTCCTCTTTAGTTTTATAGCATTTCATTCTTCATTTATGTTTACTTAATTACTGAATGGTAATTTCCTAGAGAATATATGTACAGTAGGAATTACATGTATATATAACAGATACACTTGTACCAGTACATATAGCTTAATAATCTTGTGTGTGTTGTGGCATAGGATGTGATCAATGAAGTTGTAGTAAACTCTTAATATTTGATAAACTGATATTCAAAATTTGTCCATCAGTTTTAAAGCTGAAAATACATCAGCATGACATGATTTAGAGCCCAAACCATCACTCAGTTTGTCAGAAATATCACCAGATTGCTTTTTCTTATTCAATTCACATCAACTGATACATCATCAGGGGTTCTACTCCAGACCCTTTTCTGTGAATTTTGGGAAAATACCATTGACAACACCATTGGAATTCTAATGTGAATTTTTTGAATTTTTTTTTTATAAACATGGTAATCTAAATGTAATGGAATCTCTTTTTTCAATGCATTTCCATTTACATTAATCTATCATTACAGTTGTGGCCATCATGACCAAATTGGGAATTTTTTTCATCAAAATGGGAAAAAATATATATTTTTCACTGGAAATGGGACTGAATTTCAGCCCCTTGAAAACTATAGAAAAAGGTCTGTACTTTATGTATAATTGGATGGAATTAACATGGCAGGTTACATAATTAAACTCTTGACAAACATTTGTATTTGTACCATTATGTACATGTAGATAAAGAATTTAGAAATTGATAAGATTGGTTTCCATTTTGTTTTCTAATTTTGACCTCCATGGTCAAGTGGTCAGAGCATTGCACTTTGAAACCATGAAGTATTTCACTTTTGGTCAGCACAGGTTTGAGCCCTGCTGATTTTTGTGAGAAAGTTTGCGTGTTCACTTATGGAAGGCCATTGGTCTCTTCTCGGGCAGGTACATGATAACTGGGTTTTTCCTCCTCCAATAAAAATTTGCCGCCACCATAGAACTGAAAAATTGTTGAGTATAGCATAAATCACTTTTCAAAATCTACCGTAATTCCAACTTTGCCATTTTACACCAAAATAACACTTTATATTTCTGCTTCACCTACATATATATGTTGACCAATAAATCAAAATGAATAGCAAGGCAATCTGATCATTGATTTTGCCCATTTTAGAAAATAAAACTTCATCTGTGCCACAATTTGCCAAATGAGGGATTGATGGTATAGAGGAATCCCTTCTGTAGATCAGTCAAACATAACATACATACATGCAGGGTTTTCCCTGACGCAATAATTCTGCGTATTTACGCGTAAAAATCCTAAATGACACCTAAAATAAGATCTATTGCGTCCTAGTGGACGCGTTAAATACTTGATGTCTTTCAAGATCGTTTGGGTAAATAAACCAAGCATGCAACCTATTTCTACCAGTTTGCTTCTTTTTTATGTCCATTTTTAATTCTTATCTTCTAGTGCAATTCCACAAGAAAACCAAGAAACTTAATTCATCACTTTATTTACAATAAAACAGGAAAATTTACCTGTAATATAGATCTAGAATCTACAAGACAACATCGATCATCACATTATGGGTACTTCCGGAAGTATAAATTAAAGAAGGGATACCAAAACCGACTTTCATTTGAATTATGGAAATTAAAAAATAATATTAAAAGTACTAACGATGGTTATATAAAATGATTTATTTACACAAATGTTTATGTAAATCTTACATATGATAAAGTACTTTAATACTTGAAATGGATAAAATAGATATAATTTTCAAATAAATAAAATTTGAGGCATCAATTAGTAAGCTACATGTATTTAGTAACTTTTCAGTTTTGCATCTATATTTCTAAAATCATGTAACTGTATTACAATTTATAGATTTTTTTATATAAAATTTCCATATGATTTCAAATATAGTTAAAACAACTATATTTTATTTAATTTCATGTTTATAGGTTTATAGGGATGTCTATAATTATCAACAAAAGTGCACATTTGACATTCAGTTTAATTCTGATCGAATTGAAGTGGACTGCAAATGGACTCCTAAATTACAAAATGGACTCCTAATTTTGTAGTTGTGGGAGTCCATGGACTCCTGATTTGAAAATCCCAGGGAAAACCCTGCATACATGGCATTACCAGTAAGATATTAACTCACAACCCCTTAACACACATTTGAACTGGTCTAAGTCATTGATTTTCAGATAAGTCCACTGCTTTTCAGGGGTTGCTGAGTTAAAATTGCCATACAACTTTCCTATCAGAACTCACTACTGTTGATTCTGTAACATCCATTTGTTTATGCACCTGAGATAAACAGTTGGAGAGGATATTGTTTTTGGCCCATTTTAGTCCATTTGTGAGTTTGCAAAATTTTGTTTTGATTTACATTTGTCTTATTTGAATTATTTTCAAATTTGATACAAAGTTAGATATTTATAAGATCTTTGATCATCTGAATCATTGCCAACATAAAATAGCATTTGCTCAAGTTATGGGACTTTAATTTTTGTAAATTGCTTACGGTACTTCTCGAGGGCAAGCATTCTCAGTCTCAGCATATTTTTTGTGTGGTGACAAAGTGCAATGTATTTGTTGCATGATGTACAGTCATAAGAATTTGAAGTCCATTAAGTAAGAATTTGCTGCCTGGCTTCACAACATTTATGTAAATTTGTCTAAATGACAAACTTCCAGATTAAGTCACATGACAACAGCACTCCTTTCTGTGGTGTTCTTCACCCATTCTACTTCACGTTGAACAACTTTAAATATACAACAGATCTACATATTCCATTTGATCATTTTGTCATTTAAAACTGTAGATATAAATAAATCATGGATTGGTTGATGCATCATGTTTGCATAATTTATGTAGTAATGATAGAATATACACTGCCTTTCATGACCATGATTCATCTTTTTCTTCTTTCATTTAGTTTTAGAAATATTCTGTTTTTCAAGTTGATAAGCAAAGGAACATTTCATTCTGAAAGTTTTAAGTTTAAAATGAGTTCTGTTGTTGATGAGCCGTGATATGTTTATAAGACACTTTACAATGTCCTTGCTGTCTGTGGGTAACCCATTATACAGTAGCATCTGTATTGGTCATAAGCTGAAAACGCTGTTTGTATATGTGCTAGGTGTACTCTACTAATGTAAGTTCTCTGAGGCAGAAAAAATATACTTATATCATCAGTCATAACTACTAGTGTCAGTGAATATAAGTGTGAATGTAGCTTTGTTAATTTGAATTGATATTTAACACAGCCATTGCATACAATTATCTATGTATAATACAAATACATAGAACTGTAACTCTGGCCCTTTCCTTCATTCTACATGGTGGGAGTCTAGAACATTGTACCATATGTAGGCCTATACTGTAGCTCTGATAACTGTAAAAAAAATGTTATTATGTTGCTACGGTCACACAGTAGAAGTATTGAAGATTGTACCATACATGTATGTATAGCTCTTGTGACTGTTAGGGCATCCCATACACTGGAAGTCAAGAAGATTGTACCATACATGTATGTATAGCTCTTGTGACTGTTAGGGCATCCCATACACTGGAAGTCAAGAAGATTGTACCATACATGTATGTATAGCTCTTGTGACTGTTAGGGCATCCCATATACTGGAAGTCAAGAAGATTGTACCATACATGTATGTATAGCTCTTGTGACTGTTAGGGCATCCCATATACTGGAAGTCAAGAACATTGTACCATACATGTATGTATAGCTCTTGTGACTGTTAAGGCATCCCATACACTGGAAGTCAAGAACATTGTACCATACATGTATGTATAGCTCTTGTGACTGTTAGGGCATCCCATACACTGGAAGTCAAGAACATTGTACCATACATGTATGTATAGCTCTTGTGACTGTTAGGGCATCCCATACACTGGAAGTCAAGAACATTGTACCATACATGTATGTATAGCTCTTGTGACTGTTAGGGCATCCCATACACTGGAAGTCAAGAACATTGTACCATATGTATCGCTCTGGTGACTGAAAAAACTTATTATATTGCTAAGGTTGAAGATCAGAAGATTGTACCATATTTATAGCTCTGGTGACTTGTTATATTGCTAAGGTTGAAGATTGGGGCATCCCACACACTGAAGATTGTACCATGTGTATATGTGTAGCTCAGGTGACTGAAAATTGTTATAAATAATGCTGCTAAGGTTGAAGATGGGGTTTGTGTGTGTGTGTGTGTGTGTGTGTGTGGGGGGGGGGTTATATTGTTTTTGTCCACCTATTTGGTCAGAATTTTGACATCTGCTATGGACTCCATCAGTGCAGTTAAGAGTCTTTAATATGCCAGGACCTCCATGGTCAAGTAGTAAGTTAGAGCATTGCGCTTTGAACCAATGAACCATGAAATCTCTCACTTCTGATCAGTGCAGATTTGTGCCCTGCTGGAACCTTGGCTGATTTTTGTGGGAAAGTTTGCCATTTTACTTGTGGAAGGTCGGTGGTCTCTTTCTGGGTACATTGTAACTGGGTTCTCTCTTCTACCAATGAAAACTGGCCGCCACCATATTACTGAAAAATTGTTGAGTGTGGCGTAAAAACACTATTCAAAAATCAAATCAAGTCTTTAACATGCCACACCCAATTTTACATTGGATCACATCTACATGACCCATGATGAATTTAACTTTTTATGTGCAGTTCTTTGCTAAGGAACCGTTGCTACCAGTACCTGTGTTTAAACTTCTTGCACCATGTGTTTGTGAAAAGATGGAGAATATCTCACTTTAATTGCTTCATACTGCACCGCAGTACGTTAGAGTACATGTACAGTTCTTTTCATCTTTCAATAAGTTTTATCTTTCATTGCTACCTGTAACAATTTTGTTATTCCGGTACCGATTTAAACATTTAATAATGATACTAATCCAGCGTACTTATAAAAGTATGCTGCGGGCGTAGATATTGACACTACAGTAATTCATGTTTATTGTTAAGTCTTTCCTCTTCAGATCCTGCTCTATCAAAGTGTCCAATTGCAATTATTTTAATTAAAGAATTCTGCTGGCAATGAAAATAGACTCCACAGAATTCAATCTCGTAAATATGATACAGTTAGAGGTGAAAAAAAAAACCTTTCTGAAAATTCAATCATGGACGTAAATAATTGACAATGCAGTACTGTATAGCAGTAGTACACTTAAAGAAAACAATTTTGATTTAGGTTAGTGCTCTTACTAAATTGAAGATGGTCTGATAAGCACTGGTTGAGACACAAAATGAGATTTATTGTGATAAGCAGCTTTGTGTTGGTATTGTGTTCTAATGTCCTGTAGATTTAAATCATGACGTAATCCCTAGCAGTACTTTACTGGTAATGAACAGATCGTTCTGACTACTTGCAATGAGCCCAGGGATATGTAAACTGACAATCCCTTGATAAAAGACTCTTAAAATTGAATCTTTGATGCACCTTTAATTGCCTTGCACTCAGGTGCCCTGGTTTTATTTTTTCCTCTATGTCAAATTATTAAAATATAATACAGGTTAGAACTGCCATACCGATTCTGTGATATGAGCCTCCAGCTTTATACTGCCTTTGTATCAAATATATGACAGATTTCAAACTTAAAGCCAAAAGTTTTTTGCATTCAGAATAAAAAAATCAAAATCATGCATTTGAGCCAATGGATGAAAGGTGTAAATGGTGAGAATGTAGAAAGGCCTTATCAAAGGCAATTAATGGTCATTCAATTAAGTACATAAGCCATAACATCTTACATTTATATATATTTATATTGGTATTAAAGGTGTGGGTATATGACCAGAACCAGAACCAGGATTTGAACATGAACCTTTTACATGTGATACAAACACTCTGAGCCAGTGTGTATAGTCTATGTCAGACATGTATTTCCCTGGTCTATAATAACTGTATGAAGATCATGAGTAATTGCTAATATTTGTCATACAATGTATAGTTGATGTCTCCAGAACAAAAAGAACATATATTACTGGGATGTTTTGGTCTAGTGCTTGATATTTCTCTATCTCGTACAACCTAGTGACTGATCATTCTATCTGTTTACTTTGTTTTGGCTTTTACTTATCATGATTTTTTGTTTCTATAATCTTAAGATATAGCATTAGCTTAGTTATTACACATACATGTACTTCCTGTGGTATTTAGGATCCATCTTTGTCAAGGGACAATGCCCTAACATACTCATGTACCTCAATGGGCATTTTATTCTCCCACCTTGGACAGGTGTGTCTACCATTTTGCCAAGCCAGAAGTTCTCTGTCCGCACCCAGGGTGTAAACAAGCTACACACATTATGAAGTTGCAATATAATTTCAAAACTTAGGACTTCTATGTAATGAGAGTAAAATGCATTTATGATGCATCGATGTTTAATTACATGCATAAATATGTATATGAAGCACGGGAGAAAAATAATCAAACATAGGTGTGTTGAATAGAAAGGGAAATCTCAATCCTTGTGGTACAACCTCAGATTGGACTTTCAGCCACCAGTTTTTTAAGGTATAGGTGAGAACCCGGCAAGGTAAACTGTCAAACTTACTCACAAAAATCAGCTTAGGTTCCAACAGGGCTCAAAACCTGCAGTGACCAGAAGTGAGAGACTTCATGGTTCAAAGCGTGATATGCTCAAACCAGTCGGCCACCAATGAACAGATCCTTAGTTTTAAAGGTTCCATAAGAGAATGGCAGATAAGACTATGTACAAGGATATCTGTATTACCTCTGTATGAAAGCAGTTTCATTATAATCAGTAGTAATCACTCGGGATTTCACTTTTTATTTGTGTACATGCCTTTTTTAAGGGGATGTTTTGGGTTTTTTTTCTTCTTTTGTGCATGTATATGTGTATTATGAAAACAAGATCATTAAAATAAATCATGTTCACTTACTGAGAGCTTATAAATTGACCTAAAAAAATCTATCAACTTTTCTGCCTAAAACACTATACCCATCTATACCTTGTTATATTTACTAGCAACTTTACTTGTAGAGATTGTACTTGCAGAACTGAACAGATAAAATTTCATGTTCTTTCATAAAAACTTACAGCTGCCATTGTATATTAATGTAAAATGAAAGCGCTTTTTTCAGCTGACAACACGTGACACTTACATGCATATACACTGCACCTTATTCCTATATTCTCATGCTAGAATATAATATCTACTGATCCATATAAAACATGTATTAGCCATATCTAATTACTCGAGTTTGTAAAATGTGTTTCTTATTCAATCATGGCTATATATCTATCATAAATTGATTTATCATAAATTGTCCATCTGTGTTGAGATATAAACATGTTTGTGTATATAAACTATGTAGAATCACCCTCCATACTTGAACATTTTCCAAGAGTAACTCATTCCAGATGTCTAGTTCAGTCATTTTTTGTTGTTGTTGTTTTAATTGGCCGGTCCCCTGCTGATTAGAATAGAACATTCCATGTGGTCCTGTTACTGACATGAGATATATGGAGTAATGTGAGAAGTGTAGGTCAGGATGATAGGTTATCAGAAGAGAACATAATTACACAGGGGTAGTGCTGACTTGGTTTTATACTTGATGTAGATGATAAGGTGTACACATAAGCCTACTAAAATTATATATACAAAGAACTGATGGAGGGAGACATTATGTAAAGGGTAAGTAATTCTATTATGTATCAATAAGTGTAGACTTATGAACTGGTCATCTGTGAGGGAGAGTGATGTGGCTTCACACAGATCTGAGTTATAGAACTGTGTTGTTTTTTTTATGAACCCAATGAAAGTAAAACTGAAATGGATCAACCTTTGTCAGTTTCTCACATATGCAGAAAAAGGCATGAATGTTTAATTGCTGTGGAAACATGATATTAGAGGGAATTCTGCCTGATTGAATTAAGTGCTGGCAGAACATAACAAAAACTCCTCTAACTTTCAACTCTCCATGTTTTGTCAAACAAAATCAATACAATCCAGATGTCAGCGCTTTAGACACAGTCATACATTAAGTTGTCTTGTCAGATTTGGTTGTCACTTAAGTTGTAGACAGTGGTATGTGCCGGTTGATGTAGATGGTTCTATTTTCCTCCGATGTTGTTATTATCCAGATGATGGATGCTGTTTTTATGATGGTGGATTGGTATGTGTGCATGCTTTTGTGAAGAAAGCGGATTTATCTTGATCTGTTGTGCTGAAATGGTAAGTCAGCAATGATATTGGTTGATTCTTCTGTTTAGATAATGGCTTTCTTTCATCAGTATTACTTTATTGAAAGGAAGACACTGAAGAAAATCTTTCTTTTGAAATGAAATTTAATCTTTTGTTGTATATGATGAAAACTTAAAGTGTGTGCAGGTTTACTTTTTTTCCTCGGATGTAAATTTTTCACAACAAAGAAATAATGTACAGTAAAACCTCTTTATAATACCACCTTGCTTAATGCCACAATTTCATTTTAGCTATAATTTCATTAAAGGTTTCACTTGCTGTTTCACCAGATTCCTTTTTGATCCCAAATTTGGGCTGAACATATTGTGGCAGTATAATGAGGTGTCACTGTATTCAATTACGGTATTTATGTCTTGATCTTAAGATGGCAATTTGTTCCCAATAGTTTACCAAGTTCCAAGAAAAGTCATCAAACACAGAAGAATGTCTTAACTTATTGACCCCTGATTGACTCTTCTGTTATTCAATGACTTTGACCAGTGCAAGTGTGTCTTTAGGGATGGATGAGTTAATGGCCATTTTATAAGTGAACACATAGGTGATAGTTATCTCCCCTTTTAAAACCAATTACAAGTTGGGGGGGGGGGGGGGTCCATGACTGTGTGGTTAGAACATCATGTTTTAAACCTCTCTTCTAGTCTCCCACCTCTAGCAGTGCTAGTTCCAGTCCTGCTAAAACCTAAGCTGATTTTGAAAAAATGTTTGCTTGTCGAAAACGATCTACGATCTGTTTCAGAAATTCCATTAAAAATCCATGTTTCTTATTTCAATATTTCAAACTGTTGAACTGCCCTAATTTTTCTTTAAATTTGGAACAGAAAATCTTCTGTTTGCATATCTGAGACTATGTATTAGCACCCCTTACTTATTGTTTAAATTATACAAAAAACATTGTTTTAAGGGTGAATTGGTAAAATAGTGAAAATAAATTAGTATTACATGTACTTTAAATTGGACAATGAATTTATTTTAATATTCTTTTCTTTTGTGTGCATATAATATATATATATTATCTACATGTATAAAGAATTTTCAGTTTAAACAATTTATACATGACATCTGCCAGTTAGTTGTCGGTACGTACAGATTTATTTATAAAGGAGACAATCAATTCATCAATGTTCCATCCTGTATGTATATGATTTCTTAAAATAGATGATTTTGAAGTATGACCAATTTCTGTGGGGGCATTTTCGTACATGGTGTATAATTATATCAGTTGTTTCCTTTTTTCATTACAGTTATCATGCAGAAACTGGAAGTTGATACTAAAATCAGATATAGGTGTCACGATTTGACATGTTTATTGTGTATATTTATCTATATATAAGTACATGCATATTACTGGTATATACTGTATATGCAGGTCTACAGACAGGTTAGGTCTGAAATCCAAATTGGGTCAGCCAATATAACACACTAGAATATTGAGATCGGGCTGGCTATAATTCTATAATTATGTAAATGACTCTCAATTTGAATTATAACATATAGTTTATAATAGCGATAGAAGCCTGTATAAAATGAAATATTAATCTATACATAACTTCCATTTTTTTTAACTGCCATTTCTCTTTTCCTTGATAAATGGTACATCTTTTTCAGGAATTATTATAACACTTTTACAGTGCTTCAACTCCTTTCTTCACGGTAATTTGTGGAGAGTCAGGTTCTTTGTAACAGAGTTCTTTCCTCCGCCATTAAAATTTGATCACCACCAAAATTGTTAAAAGTGATGTTATACACCAAGGCCATTCAAACAAACAAAATTCTTTCCACACAGGTACCAATTAGTAAGTCCAGTATCAAATTATGGTAATGGGGAAACAATTGACTCTGATATTTCCCTACTTAACCAATCCAAGCTTGGAAAATGGAAAATGATTTGAGTCATTGACTGCATTCTCTATTTTCTTTGTTCTGATTTTCTAGCTTGATTATTCTGCCTATACAGATGCTAAATCTTTTTATTATTTTTTAAAATTATTGTGAAATCAATAGAAAATTATTTGTAATTGAAAACAAGAATGAACAAAGCTGTTATGTTACAACGTAGGCAACATCAGAGTGAAGGCCCTTTGTAACATCACAGCTTATACATGTACAGAAAGAAAATATGCAAGGATCAATAATCATCAAATATCTACTTATCCTGCACAGCATTAGTAGTCAGGAAATTGACTTGGCAGGATTCAACGGTCACATTTGACCGATTGTCCACTTCATGTTACTTCTCACTTGTTCGACATATAAATTATTTGTTTAGACACAAAACATATAAAATGTAACACTCAATTTTCAGACAAGTTTCCATTGAAAAGGGGGTGATTGATAAAACATTTCATTTTTATATCCACTGTGAAGGTGTATGACAATTACAGATGACTTCTTCAGTTGTCTAATGGGGTTTTGCAGATTTCAACCAAATTTTGTATGTTGCTTTATATTTTGGATGTCTGACATGAGTAAGACAATGGTCAACATTGGTTGAAAACTTGCAAGAGTTATTGGACTTTGAATCTATTGAATTCACAATATCGGGGATTTCTGTCGAAAAAAAATCCAGGGAAGTTTGACATAATTTATTTTGTATGTTGCAATACATTATGTAGTTCCACAATGACCAACATAGTTCAACATTTGCTAGAGTTACAGGACTACAAAAGTGTAAAGTTTTCTGTCAAAAAAAAAAAAAAAAAATACCAAATCATATCAAATGATGTAAGCATTTTAGTAATTTTGGGCTTCAGGCATCACTTATCATTTAAAAGAATTCTTGTTGGAATTTTCTCTCTTGAATTCAGTATTTTTCTGAATGGATTTTATTTTGTACAGTGATTTCAGCTGAATAACTTTCATTCACTGGTCTTGAAAATAAACAAGTTCTTGATAAGCAGACCAGTGTGAATGTTGAATGTATCAGACCATCTATTACAAGTTTTATGTTAATTTAAGGCTTGTGTTTTCAGTAGCCATAACACACCGTGCAGTTCAAGTTGTAGTTTGTGAGTACAAATATATATGTAGTCCTCCTCACCAAGAAAGTTATGGAATTAAAATTTCCAGATGTTGCTTGCAACAACAGATTCTGCCATACTTTACTATGATGTACTCAATACAGAGGAAATTAAGACCCAAGTTTATGTATTGTGTAGTTAAATTTTAATCATTTTTATTCATGCCATTAGTACATTATTATCTTTTACAGTTTGGGGTCTTTGTTTTTATTTTTTCCTGTAAGATATAACTAGTCCACATGGTAAATGTATATAGGCAGTTCATGTATGTATGGAACTAAATGTACATGTACATGTATAGTGCAAACAGAAAATTGCAACCAAAGCATTGTGGTATTTTGTCAAACGAGGACCCGAGATCAGTGTTTATGTGCATGTTTGTTTGTTTTTGTTTTTTTTTTTGGGGGGGGGTGAGTGAGTGTGTGTGCGTGCGTGCATGAATGTTTACATATACCTATACACTGTTAAGCATCATATTATTCTATAAGTCAATACTTTT
The DNA here is from genome assembly GCA_030159075.1 of Atrina japonica. Taxonomy (NCBI): domain Eukaryota; kingdom Metazoa; phylum Mollusca; class Bivalvia; order Pterioida; family Pinnidae; genus Atrina; species Atrina japonica. The sequence goes on from BROG01001064.1 coordinate 68,450, forward strand.
TACAAAACTAAACATTTTTGTCAGTCAGTAACCTATAACTTTCCATCACCATATCACATGATGGATGTTTGTATAGGGATTGAGATTTTAAAGACTTGTGGTAATATGTAAATAACATAATTGTTACTTCATTTTTGTTAAACTTTTTACATGTGCATATCAGTTTAAAATTAGGTCAGGAAGTACCTGTACAGAATGACTAAACTTTAAACAATTTTTCAACTACTTTGTATGTGGTAAAAAAAGCAGTTTGTTTGATATATAATTAATGTCAGAATCATTGTTGTCTTGCATTCAGAGGTCAAAGGTAAATGGCAAATTTGATACACTTTCTGCAGCATTACCTGTAGGTAGAAAGTTTGGAATACCTTTACGGCTCTCTGTCACATAACACACAGGTGAGGGGAAGTCGAGATGTAATATCAACAGTTGTAGCATTGGTGAAGTGGTATGCAGGGTTAGAGTCGCATTCCATATTCAGATATGTACCGTAATAGTTTTTGCCCAAATTATAGCATTTTAGTGTCTCTTTATCTAATGTAGTTTGTAATTGTTGTAGTGAGTGCTGTTAAATTATGTTGTTTTGATGTAACTTTTGTCACACATTTGATGGTTCTTATTCATACTTTGTATGGTATATTAAAACTGACAGCAAATGGTCTTGATAAAATCTACAACAATTTTCATTGCTCATTTGCCTTTTATTGCTTTTTATCTTTGAACTTCCATTCACACTATTTTTTTTTACATAGGCTCAGTCTATATTTCTGCCAGAATTTAAAGTCTGATGTAATTCTAGCTGTTAAGCCATTAACTCTTTGCTTTTAAGTTGTCTCTGTGGGTCATTTTCATAAAAGCTGTCAAAATTTGATGTGGTCAAAGGACGTAAGGTCAGTACTTCCCCTTGTGAAGCTTCGGAATTATTTTATGTTGTAAAGATTCTTCACATTTCCAAGGATGAATGCAGGTTTGATTCATTGTTTACAATAACACCTTGGAGGGGTAAAAACTTTGATACACAAATATAGTTACATGTATTATTTTTGAGTTATTAAAGATAAGTGGTTTAGTTACAGTTTACACTGAAACCTTGGAGACATGTGGTTTAGTTATACCGGTAGTATACATTTTAAAAACCCTTGTCGAGTTGGAAAAGGAAATCAGTATTTTAAATTTGAATTTTGACTGGTGATTTATGCCACACTCAACAATTTTTCAGTTTATATGGTGGTAGTCGGTATTTTTATTGTTGGAGGAGAGAATCCAGTTATAATGTACTAGGAAGAGAACATCAGCCTTCTGCAAGTAAACTGGCAAACTTTCTATAAAAAATCAGCAGAGGTTCCAGCGGGGATCGAAAATGCACTGACCAGAATTGAGAGACTTCATGGTGCAATGCACTATGCTCTAACCACTCGGCCACGGAGGCCCCCAAAAGTGTGTTTATATTCTGAATAAGCAATGTTGAGAATGAATAAAGTGTTTTACAGTTTAGTAGTGGTGTAGGTTTAACTATTCCCAGATTGAATCTATGATCTAGTCATTGCCTGGATTTAACCTTTGGTTTCCTTACTGTTGACATGAAATACATATGTTTACAATTAGACACTGTTGAACCAACTTATTACATTTATTTTATGTAGGTCCTAGATTTGTTTTAAAGCATCTGACATTAAGAAATGGAAAAGGTTTGTATGGGCATATAATGTGTTCATATTGTCAGATTCACATAAGATGGCGGGGCAGAGTAACCTTTTGATTATTGTATTGATGATTTGACTCACTTTTCGGCTATGACAAGTTGCAAAGGAAAAAAGTTGTATTCTTCAGTAAGACCGATTACTCTCTTCAGTGTAATTTGATATTGATGTTGTTTTATGCTTTATTACCTAATATCTTAACTTGCTGAGGTATCTAAACTTGCTGAAGTCAGGGATCACGAGACTCCACCAGCCAGGTTGTACAGATTTTACTATATATATATATGATACATGTATTTGTAAGAGATGTATAACAGTGAAACCTGCTTTAGCGACCACCTGTGTATAAAGACCCTCTGGTCACAAACACTGTTTTAGCTTTCCACAATAGATCCATTTATTTGTGTACTCTATATAAAAACCACCTCCCTATAAAGACTGGTTTTGTTGTGTCCCTAAGAGGGGGTCTTTATATACAAGTTTCACTGTATATCTATTTGTTGGGGAATTATAGAGTAAGGTTACTACATGTTTATATTTATAATGTCATTACATTGACAGAAAGTATTAAGAGGCTGCATATCTCCTTAATTAACCTAGTTAATCACCAGACAGTATAGATACATTCCTTTACACATCTAACCAATGTCTGTCTCTTCCCTATTAACATTACTGCCATAACCGCAAACATACGTCATTTGGGTGATGTTGGTATGTATATTATGATGTTTGTTTGGTACCTGTGTAGATTATAGACAATAGATGCTGCTGCGATCAAATTTTAGGGGGTAGATGCCAAATGGAGTGATGTGTGTTTTGTACTTTGTCTGTCTGTCTGCCAGCAACATTTGATTTCTGTCAAATGATACAAGATTATTACCAATATAAATCATAACAATATTTAGTACAAAGGGTCACTAAGATGATTTTGATTATGGTAAAAATTTGGGAATGTTAACAAGAGTTTGCACCACTTTTATATCTTCAAAGATAGTCTTTCTTCTAGAATGCATAGTGTTTCTAAAACAATGGAGGCTTACATTATTGACCTTCAACACATGGTTGTCCCAAGGTCATCAGTTCAGCTGTCAGTCCGATTGTCAACATAGCTGTGTGATATAATAATAACTGTAATACATTTCATATCTCAGGGGTTTTCCACATTTTTTTTAGGAATGGGACCTGGACTTTTTGAATTGGGCAACATTTTAAGTGAAAGTGCACAAAAATGTTTAAAAAAAACAAGAATCTTTTCAATTTTTTTTGTCATTTGACTTCAGTTGGGAAATTTTGACTGCGCATTGGATAAAAAATCTGGGTTTTTGTTTTTTTTTGCATTGGAAATGTAGCCTTTTTTCACTCCCTATGATAGGATGGAAAATTGCTATATTTGTAACAAAATAGATACAGCAATAGCATGTAGCCACTCTTACTGATATGCAAATATTTGTATATGTTTATGACAAAACATATAGACTCTTAGATGTACATGTATAACACAGGTCTCTGTATGTTAAGAATTTAGGGTTCATTGTATTCAAGTAAAAGGAATGATAAATGAATTCACCATTTACATTCAGCATAATGTGAACCTAATCAGGCAGACATCTAAACATTCCATCTATTTGCTAGCCATTTTGTAAAAAAAAAAACTGATGCAAGAACCTGTCAATAATGCCCTGGCTCACTGTTTATCAAATAAGCAAATAGGCGTAAGTGTCCAAATTTGAGGTAAATTTACTCATTTTGGTCCAAGTCCAACAATCATTTTTTAACATTTCAAATAGGTAAAAAGGAAAGTTCAAGATAAAATGTTTAGGTTTAAATTATAACGAAAAGCTTGTAATATAATCCATGCTACCTGTAGTTAACAAAGGTCATGACCTTTAAGTGGAGACAGAAGCCTGTACCATATATATACCAATGTGATGTTAGGAGCAGCTGACAGTACAATGATGTAGTCACCAGTTGTTCACAGGTATATATGTACATACATGTACATATATCATACAACTTGCAGCCATATTTTACTTGTTTATTTTTCTGCTTTTTGTTGTGTTTTTTTTTTCTTAATTTAAACTGTCTGTTCCTTAACAGATAATTGATGAAAGAAAATGGAATGTGTGTGTTACTGAACTGTTAACACGTTCATTAGGAAGGAATTTGCTGTTTTTATTGTCATAATCTCATAATGTACTACCGCCTTATTGTACGATGTTTGAAGCTGTTTTGAATTACTTGGTATTTCATCTCATAAATCCCATCAGAATTTTAATGCACCACACATTAATTTCCTCCTGTATAAAGTGATGTGTAAATGGAAGAAGAATTATAAATGTACAAACAATACCATATCAAAAGTGAGTAATATTTTTATTATACGCTACTTGTGTCGGATAAATTTCTTTTTTTATTCAGACGGCTTTGTGTAACAGCAATTGGTATTGTGTCGATAAATAGGTGTCGCTGGATTATTTATGTCGGGAAACTATATGATATCATGTGCATTATTCAGAGTTAATATTACTGTGCGGGGTTTGTCTGCCAAAAGAAAATCACCACCGAGCTATTTCTTGTTGGCTTGAACTAGATTACAACGACTTAAAACAATACATGTGTTTGATTTGATTTTGAATGGTGTTTTACGCATGCACACTCAACAGTTTTTCAGTTATAATGTTGCTGCCAGTTTTTAATGGTGGAGGAGAGAACCTGGTTATCCGGCAAGAGACCTAAATCAATAAAACGTAACAAAATATGCCAGCAATTTGACATTTATCTGCCTGTGTTTTATATGGTTTTATGTACAGTATTTCATAAGGAAACTTAAGGCCCCTTTAGATGATATAACTCTTTTTCAGTCTCACACGTCTTCCTTGCCTATTGGGAATGCAAGTTTTAGAAACAATGAAATGAAGGAAATTTTTTATTAAAGTTAAGAGAAAAATTTGTAACTGAAAAAATGATGCATATAAATAACATTTGATTAAATTTTGGGAAAATGCAGCTTTAAATAAAGATTGTTATGATAACAAATATTTTTATATTTTATCAGTTCACCATCAAATTGATTTAACATTGACATTGATGTGACAGGATTTGACTCTGTCAAGTCGCTATGGTAACAAGTATCTGCGACACACTGTCTATCTCTTATAAATATTCAATTATCAAGTCTGATTAATAGAATAAGATATCAATTAGTAAGTTAATCAAATTTAGGCTACAAAGTTCACGACTCATTGTCACTTATTCACAATAATTTATAAAATGTGGTTTTAATTTGCCCTTAGCCGGCATTTGATGATAGTACCTGATACTGATAGAGTAGGGACACATTTTATTGGTAAAATACTTTCAATTTTTTTCCAAATTTGTTTGGTGCCACTTTTTATTTTTTTACAAAATTGTTTTTTGTTGTTTATAAAATTTGAAATATAAGTGTGTCTGATCTCTATGAGTCTATTTTGTGTATTTGATATATGTATATCCTTATTTAAAAATCAGTTTGGAGTCAATCATGAAAAAATGTTTAACCTACAGTTTTTCATCTGCACATCTGTTCCATCATTGATTTTTATATATACAGTAGAACCTGTCTTGAGAAACCACCTCATCTGCCACTGAAATGTGGTCTCTCAAGACAGGTGGTCTCTCAGAAGAGGTTTCATTTGAAGGATTAGTTAATCTGGTGGTTTTCAGAATATCATCTCATAAACCAGGTGGTCTTTATAGACAGGTTTCACTGTATCACCATTGTGCATTACATGTGGTTTTAACTATGGTAATACATGTAACTAAATGACATATCTAGTGAAATAGGAAATTGACAGCCCAATAATTTTTTTTAAGAGTAACCAGATGGGAAAAAAGTTTGAATAATAAGTAGAATTGACAAAATTTGAAAATGAAGTAGATCATCAGAAATTATCTTCCCACTAATACTATACCTAATTCATGTCGAAATCTTTAAAAATTTGTCTAATGGTAAAGTGTTGAATTTTTTATATGTAGATTCTATTGAAATGCAATTACCTTTGGTATGTAATATGTGATTACTATCATTTATAAATTTAAAAAGAAAAAGAATACACACATAGTAATGACCTCTCAGAAGTCTGGTGTTGTTACAACACACAGCTTTGATGTGTCAGAGTGGATTGGCTCAGCCATGATTGATAGCCCTCCTAACTGTACTAAGTGATAAGAACTAATTATATATATTGCATATGTATGTACACATAGGTGCCATTACTCTTTTGTCACGTTCTTTCATCTTTTCTGTGTTTTTCCAATGATGGATATAGAACATGAGATGAATTATCTCCCCTGGGTCAATAAATTTCCCCTCAAATCATGTGATTATTACAGCAGAAACTCTATACAGTGTGTAAATTAGGTTTCCCAGGGGTCATTCCTTATTTCAGATCAGTGTTGGAAATTGCTGTGTCATTCCTCACCACTTTTAAAGTCTTGGACATACTTGTACTTCATAATTTTTTCATTCCTATAGATAAAAGTGTGTCTGTAGCCAGGATTTAATCATTTACTGCACTAGGTGGGTATTAAACTTATATTTACAGCATTGTACTGGGTTATGAGTGCCAGCTATGTATTATGCATGTTTTTATCAGTTCTTCTTTGAAATTCTTAATTTGATTTGAAAAGAGTGTTGTTAATTTTCTCCCAGGAGGATGTAACATATATGTGCCAGGGGAGTAATTATTGTACTTTTCAAAAGTAAATTAGATTACAACTCACAAACAGTAATAGTCTTTAAAATTGTTGTTACTATTCTCACCATATTCATAATGATGCTACAAATAGATACATGGAATTGTGAGAATTCCAATAATTACAATAAAAGAGGGCAGAGGGAGAAATAACAAGTAGTACAAGTATTTGGTGAGGACAATGGTCCAAGTGATTTAGCTGTACAGAGGAAGTGAAGATCAGTGAGGTTTACCAGTAACTCGAGAGATTGGTGAGGATGACGGTCTTAGTGATTTAGCTGTACAGAGGTAGCGAGGATCAGTGAGGTTTACCAGTAACTCAAGAGATTGGTGAGGATGAGGGTCTTAGTGATTTAGCTGTACAGAGGTAGTGAAGATCAGTGAGGTTTACCAGTAACTCAAGAGATTGGTGAGGATGAGGGTCTAAATGATTTAGCTGTACAGAGGAAGTGAAGTTAACGCATAAGTCTAAAGATTGGTGAGGATGAGAGTCCAAGTGATATAACTGTACAGAGGTAGTGAGGGTCAGTGAAGTTTACTCATAACTCTAGAGATTGGTGAGGATGAGAGTCCAAGTGATATAACTGTACAGAGGTAGTGAGGGTCAATGAAGTTTACTCATAGCTCTAGAGATTGGTGAGGATGAGAGTCCAAGTGATATAACTGTACAGAGGTAGTGAGGGTCAGTGAAGTTTACCCATAACTCTAGAAATGGGTGAGGATGAGGGTTGGACTGATTTAGCTGTATAGAGGTATTGAAGATCAATGGGGTTTTCATGTAACTCGTGTCTAAAGATTGATGAGGATGAGGAACCAAGTGATTTAGCTATACAGAGGTTTGTGAGGGTTCAAGTGGTTCACATGTAACTCTAGAGATTGGTGAGGATGAGGGATCAAGTGATATAACTGTACAGAGATTTGTGAGGGTTCTATTGGTTTACATGTGCCTTTTGAGATGGGCTAGGATGAGGTTCCATGTGATTTAACTATTCTGAGGTTAGTGAGGGTTTTAGTAGTTTCTTATCTTGCACAGAGGTACATGTAGGTGAGGATTTGAAGTAAAGCAAAAATATAATCAAAACTTTTCAATATTTTTATGTAATTATACATGAAATGATATATTATGTCTGTTTAACTAAATGAATTTACCAATGTATTCGTTATAACACAGACAGAAGACCAACAGAAAACAGAGCTTTTAAAATTTCTCGATATTTTGCCATTTGTTTTTGCTGATTTCAAGATGTACTGTTTGTTTATCAGATAGAGAGTGTCTTTATGTACTTAAAATAAACAACAGCTCTGCTTTTTTTCTGCCATGGTGGGTGGCTTTAGAATAACACACATGTATGTAGATATATGATGGCTTGATTTACCTTGATATATACTTGATTGACTAGTACAGACAAACAAAGAAAGGATGTATTAATAGCTTGCTGCTCTGTAAACACATGCAAATCAAGAGAGATAACTCCTGCTCTTTCTTGCATCAGAACTATTTTTATTTACCTTTAACTTATATGCAGAATTTTTTGTTTAAGTTTTATGTTCTGATTTGACAGCTCTGTGTATATATATGATCAACATGTACATGCTCGTTCAACCATTTATTTAGGCTATGCATATAACTGTCGTCAAATATAAAATATAGGCATATTATCAATCTAACACTCAAATTAAATTACTCTTTTATCTTTTATTTCAGCTGTGGTATAAATGGTCGCCATGGCAAATCATTCCAACTCTAGCACAGATGTGTTTTTGGATGGAGGATTTTCGCCACATCTCCAGGAACTCTATTCTCCATTATCAAATTACACAAACATTTCTCATGAACTGTCAAACTCCAGTTATTTACCAGAGGTAATGCCGTCAGGCTACGCACAGGAAGTGAACTTTAATTTTACGGGGGATGAATATGAGGATTACTCTCAGATTCAGTATCCCACTCGCAGAGGGAGGAGCACCCTACCTCCCCCTGACCCTCCATTACGGACCAGCAGTGTAACTTCATTTTCTTCGGACTACAGTCATCGATCGTATCCGACCAATCATCGACAGCAGTATTACTCTCCTCATGATTACAGAAATCATAATTACCAGCCAAATTATCAACAGTCACGGCGTAGAACTTGGTCACCTTCGCAGATTAAAGCCAGTATGACCGGTGGTTTAAATCAAAGCAACAAAGGTTATAACACCATTGACCAGGTGGACAACGACTCATTAAGTCATGTGACATCTAGTACAGAAAACTCGGACAGCGGACCCCCTAGACTGGCCCCTGTCAGTGGAATGCTTACCAAAGTAAGTATATTTGTATTGTCTGAATTATGTTGTACATAATCATAAGAAAACAGATCCATATTTACATCAGATTACAATTAAGGTAAGGTAAGAGATTTTGGTGAACATGTATCTCATGTCCACGCCAAATATAATACAGCAACCTCAGGTATTTGTATACCGTTTTTGACCTATTAACCACCCATGTCCCTATAAGTGCACCTCCCCTTTTTACATAATATCAAGAATCTTTTCTGGCTGGTTGACAAAGAGAACCATAAGTAACAGTTTATCTGTAGAACCCCAGCAACAAAATTTGGTGTCCTTGGTAATAACTACAACAACTTTACCTCTGAGCCCTATAAAGAATTAACTCAGTTTGATTAATAATTGGTCCTATTAAGAACCCACCCCTTTTTCCTGATTATTGTAGCACCCATGGCACTTAATGGGTCGAATATGTTAATTTAACTTATCAAACCCTGAAAAACAATGGACTTTACTGTATATCAGTGACTTAAACCAATCCAAATATGCCTTTTTTTAAAAAGGTGAATGATTTAATTATTCAACATTATGCTTAATGTGGCTAAACAGCCTTTGCTTCATTAGTAGATGGCCCAAGGTGTTATTCCCAGCTTAGGTCAAGGCTGAGTCCTCTCAGGTTGTCTGCATTCCTCTACCGTAAGAAATGAACATTACAAGTTGTCTGAGACTTTTAACTAGGATCTTTTGTGATGGTAGACACATTTGAAATCCCTCACTGTATTGACATGAGTACATAGCATGGGTCATTGTTTTATTACTTCAGCTATAACTGATGACACTTTCATTATATGTGACAAATGTATTTTTTTCTAGAGAATGTCATTATAATGACATGGTATATGATGATTCAGTTACAGTTAAACTTGTGTATAATGACCTCCTTGGGGACATAGGAAAAAGAGTCTTTATAGGGAGGTGGTCTTTATATAGAGGTTGGTTTGTACACAAGTACACAAATGGTACTATTGAGAACAGCAAAAAATGGTCTTTGTGATCAGGTGGTCTTTATTCACAGGTGGTCACTAAAGCAAGTTTTACTGTATTAGATATTTTGGAAATAGTGAATTAAACATTTTCCCATGCGAATACCTTACATATTGAATTCATTGTCATCAGATCTCTGTGAAATATTTGTGACCTTATTATAAATCAGTTATAATTATTGATTTGGCCTTGACCTAATATGATACTGTGTCAAGGTCAAGTAGATGATGTCTTACTGACATTTTGTCTCATACCTGAGTCATTTTGCTACCTGTCATTGATTGTGTGACCTAAATTGTGTATAACTTTGCATCATTTGACTTACATCATGTGACCTGCTTTGTGCCTTATGCATTGTTTCATCACAAAACCCTTCAAGTGGTTTAACCTTTTCACCCCTAAGTATATAAATGGTATGCTCTTTTCTATTATCTTTGACCAGTCTATAATGGTCTATTGGGTTGAAAGGGTTAACTTGGTATATGTAATGGTGTGTAGCATATCATTGGTTAACATGAGGTTTTACCCCTATGTCAGGGGTTTTGTTGATAGAGCAGGCGCATACCCATAGATAACCTCTAAGGTCCATTCCACCTCTTTTTCTTATATAAGTTTTTGTTCCTTCAGTATTCTCTCAGCCTACATACACTGGTCATCAGGTTTGGAGTATCAGTACTTTTTATAACATATTTGACCTTTAGATCATATCTATCAAGTTCACCTATGTGATAACTGTTATCATTATGTTATCATGTTAATGCTTTATTATATGTGATCGTGTCTCATATTTCAGTGTCATCAATGATGATAGTGTTGTTCATATCTTACAAGACCTTTAATTTTGTTTCATGAGTATTCTCATTGTTGTACCCTTGATGTAGTTGAGAAAAGAGAAGGGTGAATTCTTACATGACAACCGTGTGTTATTCATAGCTTTCAGATGTACAAATTGATAACATAAAGTTGACAAAAAGAAGGAAATACCAGGGACCCTATCAGTTCACCATAACCCATTAAATCTGCTTTATCTATAGAATTATGACAATAAAAATGCGAGGTCATGTGTGTGACTGCACTAGCTCATTGTAGAGATGTGTATAGCGCTAGACATAAGTATTTAGCTGAAGAAAAAGATGAACTCGGTGGACCATTCTTATTGTGTTTTCTTTATATAAGTATATACGTAGATTTCATGATTGAAGCTATACACAATAGCCACCCGTAGGCTGTGATATCTAGCGATTTCTTTTGATGCTTGGGAAATATTTTCAGATTTTAATTTCGGGATGTTTGTGAACTTGGAGGTAAGATCTCCCATCACTGTCAAATTAGGAGGTATTTTTATCTGATTAATGATGACTTTTATTATTTACTTACATGGTATGTGTGTATTTCTGCACCTATTCTTTATGCATTTTATAGTTAAATTTGAAATAAGATTTTCGGTGATAAGATATTATCAAAGGAGCATGGCTAAATATAGACACACTAAAAATGAATTGGCCAACTATGGTAGATGAGAAATCAGTTTTTCAAATGCACTATTGTGTGCTACTGTTATTTCATAAAAAAAAGTCAATACCGCAAAAATCTAGACCAATGTTCAACTTTGCGTGAATTAAAATTTTAAAGTCACATTGGTTTTGTGTCTAAAGATCAGTTTCATATTGCATGTACTGGTCATGATTTGGGGAAAAAAGTGATTACATTACTTAAGTCAAGAATTAGGTTAAACTTACCAAACAAATTGTAAACACCAGTGTATAGTACATTTTCTTTATGGAGAATTATCATATTTCTGCAATGAACTTTTAAGGTCTTATTGTGGGAATGCTATTTGGAGAGCAAATTCCAATTTATTCACATGGAAAAGTACATTAGCATACATGTGTGTGAAAGTCACTAAAACAGAAAATTCAAAAATGTATTAGGATAAAATAATACTGTTCATTTACACTTTTGTGTTTGACCAAGCAGGCTTTTATTAGAGATAGATATCTTATTATAACTCATTCTTCCCTATAGACACATTTGGACTGGTCTAAGTCATTGATTTAGAGAAATTTCCATTGTTTTTCAGTATTACTGTAAATATGTGCATTGGTTATGAATACTTCCAACTCCTTTAAATTACTTAGGTCTCGTTCAGGCAATATTAACTTTATAAAATGATGATACATGTATATGTTTATATGAATTATGGTTATATTTGAGGGTGCCTTAGTGGTCAAGTGATTAGAGCATCACGCTTTGAACCATAATGTCTCTTACTTCTGGTCAGTGCAGGTCAGAGCACCCCTGGAACCTAAGCTCAATTTAGTGAGAAAGTTAGCTTTACTTGCAGAGGGCCAGTGGTTCCTTCCCGGGTACATTGTAACCAGGCTCTCTCCTCCACCACCAAAAACTGACCACCACCATATAACTGTAAATTTGGTGAGTGTTGTGTAAAACACTATTCAAAATTTCAAAAGAGGAATATATTTGTAAATGTTCTTGACACACTGTGTAAATGTGAATGACCAATAAAGTATTACGTCATTTTTTCCGGCCTTGGAAATGGACATGCTCCAGGTTCATATATGAAACATGTTTGATTTCAAGCAGAATTTTTGTGTTGGATATGATCTCTTCGTTTATTTATCTATTAAAGATATTTTTTTTTCATCGATACTCAATCGGGATAAGTCATCAAGGTATTGGGGTCGAGTGTTAAATTAGTGATCTAATTGAAAAATGACAAAGCGATGAGTAATAGACCTATATACATTGAGTTATGTTTGGCACCAGGCCATATAAGTATATTCCAGGTAAATTATAGGCCTATGTAGGTATATATGTAGGTGTAGAATGTTGTTGTCTTTATCTATATACCCAGATTTTTGTCTTCAGGCAGTATTGTTCACTATTTAGTCAAGGATGACTTAAACACAAAACCTTTGAAATTTTATGCAAAAATAAATATTAATCATATCTTCGACCTTCTCAAATCAGTTTTGCACTAATATGCCAAAGCTTACAGTATGGTTCCGACATCTGTAGTCTCATGTCAGTTTTGATACTGATCCTTTTATGATAATGAATGATATTTTTTATAAATATATGTGCATTAGGTATTGATTGTTGGGAGAGCATACAGGAATTCATGGTCACTGAGGTGTGACAAAATATGATGCAGATGTGTTCATAACAAACTTCCTGTGTGTTTTGATTTTGATAATTGTGTTGGACTAATGGATGTATCTTTCAAAAACAATACATTACCATAACTATCCCCAGCTGAGTCTTGATCTACAGAACACATAATTGTTTACTTTTGTGGATGATTTGTATTGGTCATGTTGATTTTGGACAGTGTTATTCCTTAGTATTGGCATCTTCAGCAGTGTTTTGGTACAGTGGCTGAGATATAAATGTTTGTTTACTGGATGTTTCCCCTGTTGCACTAGGGAAAGGAATTATCAATGTTACAAGTGACTGTAGGAGGAGATCCTTTTTTTAGCTGTGATTTTAGCAAGAGGAGTAATATGTCACAGGTAAGCATGGAAAATAATTACCATCTTTGAGTGAAAAGAATATGTGACAACATATGGTGACACAAGGTACAGCTGGAATTGTTATTGATCCTTTCTGAAGTAACAGTATGTGCTGTTACTAACTTAGAAGATATACTGTTTAGAAGTATTAGAATGTTAGTATGTTATTGTCATTAAATGATGACATACTTTTTGGTTTTAAGATGTGCTAATCAGTAAATTTTATGTGCAGGCAATGAAAGTAATGAGTGCTAGTTTAAGATGTGCTATGCTCTGCACTAGAACATTATAGAATTGTAAAATTAATGGTTTAATTAATTGTGCTGTTATATTAAATGCTATATTGCTTTACAAGTAATTATCTAATACTATGTACTAAAACTTTGTTAAAAGGTGACAGAACATCCATTAGGTTGCATTAAAGTGTCATTATCTAAGGCTGGAGTAATTCTGGGAAAAGTATTTAACAGTCGTGAAACAATGATGTACTATAAAATAACCAACTGAGAAGACGATTTTCCTTTGAAAAGAGAGTATAGATGCCAATCATCGATATATTTTTTTTTTGCTTACCTGATACTTGGTAACAGAAACAAAATATGGGAACTAATTACTTTCAGATCATCTTTGAAAATGCCACAGAACCGGAAAAGTGATCGGTACCAACTATAAAAGATATCAGAATAACTTATTAACTCGTACTCAAGACATATCATACCCAAGACAAAGAACCATACCCCCTAAGTGACAAACCGATCCCTATTGACTCTAACTCAAATGTATAAGTACGAACTGTCAAGTACAATTTGTACTCATGTATTTGCTGGATTGACCAGATTTTTGTACTAAAAATTCAGGGAAGGATTTGACTCTGAATGAGTATGAATTGACTAGGGCAAAGGTCATACAGCAATCCTATAGATAAACAGTGGAGTTATTGGCCTGTTTTAGTGCACATTCTATTCTGTTCTGGTGAAAACAAATGACTGTATATCTATGAATTTCCTACATGAGATCGCCTTGAAATATTGTATGCAACACCACCTTGATTATGGTGGGGTCCCACTGAAATTGTTAATTATTTTCACACTAGTATTACTTGCATGCAAAGTAACATATGGAAGTGTAATTAATGACAATGTTTGCCTTCGTATAAACAGGATGCAAAATACATCATCACTTAAAACAAAAATGAAATCCTAGTCTGTGCTGGTGGAATTTTATGATATACTCAAGGTTTGTAGTGTTTGGTGGTATAATGAGACCTGGTACGATATTTGTTACTAGAGGACTACTGGTTCTGTTTATTATGGTATAATGAGACCTGGTACGATATTTGTTACTAGAGGACTACTGGTTCTGTTTATTATGGTATAATGAGACCTGGTACGATATTTGTTACTAGAGGACTACTGGTTCTGTTTATTATGGTATAATGAGACCTGGTACGATATTTGTTACTAGAGGACTACTGGTTCTGTTTATTATGGTATAATGAGACCTGGTACGATATTTGTTACTAGAGGACTACTGGTTCTGTTTATTATGGTATAAAGAAAGCTGGTACTGTATATTACTAGAGGACTACTGGTTCTGTTTATTATGGTATAATGAGACCTGGTACGATATTTGTTACTAGAGGACTACTGGTTCTGTTTAATATGGTATAAAGAAAGCTGGTACTGTATATTACTAGAGGACTACTGGTTCTGTTTAATATGGTATAAAGAAAGCTGGTACTGTATATTACTAGAGGACTACTGGTTCTGTTTATTATGGTATAAAGAAAGCTGGTACTGTATATTACTAGAGGACTACTGGTTCTGTTTATTATGGTATAAAGAAAGCTGGTACTGTGTATTACTAGAGGACTACTGGTTCTGTTTATTATGGTATAAAGAAAGCTGGTACTGTATATTACTAGAGGACTACTGGTTCTGTTTATTATGGTATAAAGAAAGCTGGTACCGTATATTACTAGAGGACTACTGGTTCTGTTTATTATGGTATAAAGAAAGCTGGTACTGTATATTACTAGAGGACTACTAGTTCTGTTTAATATGGTATAAAGAAAGCTGGTACTGTATATTACTAGAGGACTACTGGTTCTGTTTATTATGGTATAAAGAAAGCTGGTACTGTATATTACTAGAGGACTACTGGTTCTGTTTATTATGGTATAAAGAGAGCTTGTACTGTATATTACTAGAGGACTACTGGTTCTGTTTATTATGGTATAAAGAAAGCTTGTACTGTATATTACTAGAGGACTACTGGTTCTGTTTATTATGGTATAAAGAAAGCTGGTGCTGTGAATACACACTGTGATGAGGATAGGATGTTGTATAGAGGTTATTGTGTACTGGATACTCTATTCATAAAAGACTTGGGTCACAAGTAAATGTCAGTGTAATTATATAATTTTTGTATTCCTTTGGTATGTACAGATAATTATCACACTTTTAGTGGTATATTAGAGAGTGTAATTGGTCATATTAATTACCTAGGTTGATAGAATACTTAATAGTAAAAGATAGAGATGTGGTGATATTACAGATCATTGGTACAAAGATACCACTGAAGTATACACACTACTTATCCAGATAGTATTGTTATGATTTGAAGTGTACGATCTTGTTATGCAATTATTTATTATCTGCTTGTGGTTGGGTGGTTAATACACTTGACCGCTAATCAAAGGGTCACAAGTTCAAGTTTCATTGTTGAGTGATTTCCTATATATCATGTAAGTAGAGCAATAATGGAAGAGAATTGAGGCTGACTCTAAAACAAGAGGCCTTACGTCAGAGCTCTCTCCCTTTTGGGTATGTAGGTCTATTTGTCCTGGCTAAAGATTTCTGTTGGTGCCATCCTAAATTTGATTACCACTAGAGCTTCCTCGTTCCTGAGTATTGGTATTTGCTTGTAATGGATGATTTTTCTCCAAGTGCCAACATATCTTATATCCACTAGAACACTCTTTTTTCTAGAGTATGGATAAGTCTTGGGGACAATTTTCTGTAGGTGTCACTTATAATCGTAAAACAACTGATTACGGTTATGTACATGTATTTGTAATATATAAAATCCTCAATACAAAATGTAGGTGTCTGTAAGAATCTTATCACCAAAATCCTTTATATTCTTCAGTATGGATCATGGATAAAAGTTTTCTGTAAACTACACATATTACCTTTTTAATGATTGACACCTGCCCCTAAAATGTTAAACACACTAGAACACCAGCAGGAATTTTCTAAACTCTAACTTTTGAGAATAGGGCCTAGGCCTTTTGATTTGGGAATATTAGCAACATTTTGCTGAAATGAGGAAATCTAAAAATACACAAAATGTTTGAAAATACATGTAAAATCTCTTCAGATTCCTCGTCATTGACTTCAGATGGGACATTTTGACTGCAAACTGCCCTTGGGACCGGGGCCTTATTTCGGCTCCCTATGATAGGTGGAAAATCTCTGATTTGTCATTACGATCATGAATAACAATGGGAAAGTATACCTAAATATTTACATTGCTGGTGTTTTTCTTTAGGACAAAACAATGAAATCATTCTTCAGTAATACACAGGTTATCTAAGTCTATATGGTTGAATGCATGATAGTTTTGATCTTTTGATATGCGATGAGCAGACATTTAAATAGGACATATACTTGTACAGGTGAGAATTAAGGAAGTATTTATTGTCAGTGCTGAAACCAGCTTCTTAATTATATCAGTAATTAGTATTCTGCAAGTCTGTTCAAGGATAATTAAGTCACTGAACAGAACATTTTTTGATTGTCAAATAAAATGAAACAAATAATTATGGAGCCAGTCATCTAGCCATGTGCATCTAAATATGATTTTGAGAAAGTGTCAAAACTGTGAGTAGGCCTCGGGGTGTTGGTAGGAGAAAATTATTTCATGTTCAGTTTGCTTCAGTTCTGTGAAGTTGGTGATGATTTTTCCTTTGTTATTTGCTGAGAACCAGAACTGAAAATAAATCTTGATATGTAGATAATATGAAAATTAAAAACAAATATCAAAAGTTACAACTGGTCTTTCTGGTGGTGATAACTCTCATGGCAGCTACTAGTATATTGAAATCAATCTTGTAAATGATATTGACTCTCATGGCAGCTCAGTTCAAATAGATATTGCAGATAATAATATTTGGTTCAGTTTTTGCAGTGTTTATTTTTAATTTCCAGTCAAAGTAATGATTATTTCTTGACGCTGGAGAAAAAAAGTGGAAATCACAGGTCTTTGTGATTAGACTTGAAACCTCATCCAGTATTCATGGTAGGAATGGCGTGTTTCAGGAACTCTTTACTTCATTGACAAAAAAATCCATAACACAAGTCAAAAATGTGAAAATTCGCTTATACACATATACATGTACTTGTACTTCCATCTTCTTTAAGGTCCACAGTTGTGTGACAGTGACGGTTGACTTGAAATGGTCTAGCTGTTTATAAAAGATTTCAAGTTTATTTGCCTATATTCTTGTTGTTGTTGTCCACATGACACATCAGAAAATGAGATTTGTGAGAGATCGTAAAGATGTGATTTGAGGTCTAAATTTCTAACCATTTGATTATTTGCGATTTACAGACAATTGCATACGGTATTTAGATGTGTGATTGTATTGGTTTTCTTTCTTTCTTTCTTTCTTTTTTTTTCCCCATCTGATCTTGAATCAGTATTCTATGCCAGGTGCAGAGATGTGGGTCATAAGATGTGTTATCAGTAGTTGAAATAAAATGTAACTATTAAGACAAATGCTCCACCAACATACTGTAGCAGACTAGACAATTACTGTGCTGCTGAAACATGGCGGCAGTATCTACTTAGATATGAAAATATTCCAATGACCTTAATTTCGTAAATACAATTAGATAAGTAAGCTGAGAAAGAGTATCTATATATACACGTACAGGAAAGTCTCGTATCATTTGACGAGAGGAAACTTCCTTTATTAAGCCTGATATCCATTTTGGCAAACGAATGGCGATGCTTTCCATTAACATACTTACACTTTCAGGAGGGGGAGTAAGACAAATAACCTCTTTCTATCATGGTGATCATCTGTCATAGACGATCTGTAATTTCTTAAGACAAACATGGTCAGTACAGACAGGGGGCCTTTATGTACAGGTTTAAGATATTTCAGTGTGACTTATTTTTACATGTATGATAAAAACCTGTTCCACTGAATGCACCAAAACTTATTATTGTCTGTGTTTTATAGAAAAATACCAATTCAGTATTGTTGCAATCAGTGACAAAACTGGGAATCCATTATACATGGGAAAAGATCAGCTTGTTGCCACTTTAGTATTTATGTTTCAGAATTTCTCAAATTTTATTTATTTAAGTAATTATCCTTAGATTCTTACGCTTCATTCTGGTTTTTAATCATCAAAACACAGAAAAGAAAAAGAAAAAATAATCTGGTGATAAAAAAAAAATGAGGTCAGATTTACATATCAAAGAATTTGGGCAAATATACATATATACAAAACCATGTCCTATTTTCTGGCTGTAATTTATATGTTGTAAGAATCTATAAACATAAATTTGTGTGATAGGCTTAAATGTACACACAATCCTTCATTATGCCATGTAATCTATAAATAAACCACACGGTAAAGTTACACAGCTGTGAAATTGACCCGTGCTACAGCATCTATTTATACATCAATGTTCATTTCATTGATTTTTTTTTTAGCATTATGGATATTGATATTTGATGAGGCTTCCATTTCCATTGTTTAATTATAACATAGGTTGCAGTTTGTTGGGAGGGGTCATATGTGCATAATTATTTCAAATTTGGGCTTTGACTTTCTTGTGTAAATTGAGTCAGGTGACAGACTCTTGAATTCTTTTATATATGTGTGTAAGAGCAACTAACTTAACACATTGGGAGCCCCAGGTATATCTATAAGTATACTTCTGTTTTATTGGACAGCTTGACACACAGGTAAGAAGATATCAGGTGTTGAGGCTTTGAAACAGATTGCATTTACTTTGATTACCTATTTGTATATATACATACACACACATATTGACATGGCTTTTAGAAAATAGTGGTTGTCGAATTACAATAGCTACACAGCGTCAGATGGGACTGTATATTTGATTTACAAATTACATTAATAACATAAAGAATGGAGGTATGATGAACCTTAGACTAGCAATCAATTACCTGTGAGCAGGTAACTGGCCACACAAGGACAGATGAATCTCTTTATACATTCAATTGACTTTGTCTCTCCACTGGGATATACTGCAAAATGGCGGATCAACCTGGTAGAAGATGATGATGTTGGTCATATAATATATAGTGTCAGAGGATGACTTGAGGTGTATCACATTTGTGTGCTGGTGATATTTGGTATGTGACAGAGAGCTTTCTATCTTACAAGTGATTAATTCTGTCTGAGAGATGTAACAGTGTAAGTGTTACAGAAATGGAAGAGGATTCTGGATATTGTACACTTAAAATTTGTTTGGATAATTACTTAGAGGTATGTGAAAATGATTCCTTAATCTTGTTTATTTCATTACCTGTTCATTTTTACTATTGATTAATATAAATCTGACATCATTTTGAAGTTGATTGAGGGGCATCTGAAAATTATATTCTTATCAGTGGCAACTTAATTGCGAGGTATATTGAATGTATACTACAAAATGTAGCTGAGAGAGAGAGAGAGAGAGAGAGAGAGAGAGAGAGAGAGAGAGAGAGAACACAGTTTGAGAGAAAGAAAGGTAAAGAGGAAGTAAAATAGAAGAAAATACAATGTTAGGAAGAGAGATATTGAGAGTGTGTCTATAGTAGACTTATGAAGATTAATAACATAAAAAGATAATAATAGTGATTTCTTGAATACAGTACATGTACATGCAAATGTTGAATACATTGATTAGATGACTACATATACACAAAACAAAAACAAGCCAGGATGCAATATAGCCTGCATGTAGGTATAGATTAAGTTTCTACAACTGCATGTCTAACACCATATTGTCATCTATCGGTAGAATTTGAATCAAATCAAATTTGTTTCTTAGATATAAGAAATGATCTAGATATGTAATACATGTACATTCATTCTCTGTTTATATGTACACAAACACAGGTATAAACTGTTACATTGTACCTTCTTCAATTAGTGTAGTCACGGAGTTGAACTAAATATTTCTGTGGTAGGTGACTCAGGTTTTAGATGCTTCATAAGATATGTATTTATATATAAATTCTTTTATGATTTAATAACCTAGATATCCTGATTTTCTTTTCGGAGAAATTTATAAAAAAAAATCTTTAATTGTTCAATGGAGATCAGATTGAAGTTACCATATATTACACTTACGACAATACCTTCAAAGCCTCTAACCCCCTTCCCTCCTTCTTTTTTTGAAGAGAAAATCATGTATTTTCAAGTTTTAAAATTCTGTTATTTTTTAGCAATGTAGAAACCCGTTTGTTTACATAGGTGTATGTTCATAGAATAGTTTCAGGAAATTATTTGTCTTTAGATTTGATAAAAAATAAAATATGTCGATTAGAATGGCTTTTTCTTAAAATGCTTTTCTTTGTAATGTATGGATTCTTGTGGATAATTTAGGCTATTAGTATGTAAATTTGAATTCAATTATGGTGTGTGTATTTAAATGAGTTTTACTTTTAATTAATTTAGATGTGTACTAGTAATTAACCTTGGTGTAAACGAGACATGTGCCTTGTTGTATTAGCATCTTGCTATTTTATAGTTCAAAGTTGTCATGATCTCTGTCTCACACCAAAGTTTCAGGCGTCCCTAACACCTTTATTGCTTTTGGTTTAAGAGAGTCACTTATGTAAATGAAGAGAGTGTTGACTTTGTTTTCGTAAGGTCAGAAGTAAGGCCACCTGAATAATTTTTTGTTTCACATTGGTTCTTTGGAGATTTCCCAAAATGAATAGCAACTGAATAATGCATATATACATTTGTACAAAAAGTTAATTGATGTTTTACCTTGGTACTGGGCAGATAGTTAAATACAATGTATACGTATATGGCATGTTGTGAACACTGAAAATCATTGCTCTGTTCAACATATTATACTGTACATGTAGCTCACTAGCTGAGCTATAGCCTAGGTTCCTGGCCCAATCTCACTTCCTCGTTAGGGAAAGGCTTAATGCAATCCACCTGACCAAGTTATCAGCACAAAACAGGACTGAAAATTATCAGGTGACCAAGATACCAGCTGTAGAAATGTGTATGCCCATATTAGTAAACAGAGGCAGTGGCACTATCCATCTTGATATTCAAACAGGCAAATCAATCAGATTCTTACAGATGTAGTAAACAATCTACTTGCTTATGTCTGTGGAATCTTTATTGTGTATTTCTTCAAAATTGAGTGCAAATAGTACATACATCATGCATAATATGTATTAATACGCTGTAGATCCATCATTGAGTATGGGGGCACCATGTTATGATTTGATGCTATTCCATAATTCAGTGCATGGAAAAGGTAATCTTGTCCAATCAGATAATCGAAGTGATTGTATTCCACCTTGCTATACTGACAGCATTATTATCAGTGAGCCAGAATCCCAGGCTAGCTGAGCTAGTAATCGTGGCAGGATTGACATATTAAAGTTCCGTCACAAGATTGGATCAGGTCCATAGCACAGGTTAAAAATTGTGGCACTTAATTGGAGATTTCTTTATGTACAGTAACAAAGAAGCTGTAATAAACAGGTGGCCTTTATAAAGAGATTAATTCATTATAAAAAAAGTTAACAAAGGTTGTTTTTTATGTCCTCTAAAGGCAGGTGCCCTTTATACAGAGGTGGTCTCTTTAATGCAAGTTTGACTACATATGAAAAATTCTAATTAGGACAAAAAATATAAATAAATCTTTAAAACTTCTATTGTAAAATAATGCTAAAATGTCCATATTTCATAATTCTTTAACAGTTATTATCAACATTTTTAGAGATCAAGTCTATATCACCAATAGATGTTCGCTGTTATAAATTTTGGGTGTCTGTCAAAGCCACTCTCATTTTCAGATTTCACATGTAAAACATGATAGCAAAGTTCAGGACTATGTACAGATGACCGTATATGGCTTGTTGATAGAACAATTTTTATTTATTCACTCTCACATAGAGTGTCCTTGCTAGTGGTTTTTCAGGAGAACTGTCAAGTGTTTTAAAGGTAAATATGTACAAGGTTCGTAGATGTTTGATGTGGACAGTATCATGTAACTATGATTGATGATTTTGTCTCTTGATGGTAAAGGTGTGTGTATATGTCATTTTGAACAGCTCATATGAAAGTATGCAAGTTGCAATTTCTCACCAATAAACCCATGAGTTTTGTTTTTCCAAGCTATCCATGGTCTTCTGTGAAATCAATAACACTTATACTAATTGGTTCACGGATCTAGGTACGATTAATTAAGACAATAGTTACCCACGTAAGCTTGACACAAATAATGGATAAACACTTAGAGTTGAAAAGAATGGCTGATTGCAAAAGTGGCCATTTCCACTCAAATCTGGGACAGATGTTTTAAACCAATTGTTAGATGGTATCTGTTTTTAAATATCTCCATAATTGAGGAATGTCTACAATTGTAGGGGATTAAAGTGGTTCAACCTTTATCTTAGTGTTATATCAATTGCCAAACGTATGGTCTTATTGTCGCCTTGATGAATGGCAGGATGACACAATGTTTATTAGTCAACAAAAAATGCCTTTATCTTCAGGATCGTGTAATATGGATTATTTTACATGGAAATTGCCCTATAAAAACTTAAGAAATTTAAACAAACAATCAAAGCATTGTAAATTCTTCTGAAATTTGTATATAAACGTTTCGGCAGTCAGGCTGTATTGGGTAATTTGAAAGAAATTGTAAATCAGGTTCAGAGAGTCATGATGGAAGTCTTATGCTATACTATAGTGGGCAGGATATCAACTCGCCTGTTAATTAGATTTGTCAATAAGTGTGACAGGTACACCTGAAGGCTAATAACTCATGTACATCAATGGTCTATGGGGAAATGAATATGGTTGCAACTTAATCAAGTTTAGTGGTGTATGAATATTAACGTCTAAAACAAAGAGTTGTGGAAAACTTGCAAGACAATTAAGTGCAGGTACATGTACTTATTTAGTTTAGTTCTTATGTTTTGTTTGCCTGTCCAACAATAGGAATTGAAAGGTAAGATGTGAAAGGTTTCAAGTGAAAGGTAAGATGTGAAATGTTTCAATTGATAGGTAAGATGTGAAAGGAATAAATACTACAAGATGTGAAATAATATGTGAGATGTGAATTCGAAATGAATAAATAATACAAGATGTGAAATGAATAAATAATACAAGATGTGAAATGAATAAATAGTGCAAGATGTGAATTGAGAGGCAAGATGTGGAATGAAAGGTGAAATGTGAAATGAAAGGTAAGATGTGAAATATGAAACGAAAGGTAAGATGTGAAATAAAAAGCGAAAATGTGAAATGAAAGGTAAGAATAAGATG
Source organism: Atrina japonica (assembly GCA_030159075.1). Lineage (NCBI taxonomy): Eukaryota > Metazoa > Mollusca > Bivalvia > Pterioida > Pinnidae > Atrina > Atrina japonica. The sequence goes on from BROG01001064.1 coordinate 92,290, forward strand.
TGTTATGGTATGAGTTGGTCTAATACTCTATATTACCACATATTGACTAGAGTCTGGCACCATAAAACTTGATAATTTACTCAAGTGAAGTCTAAGAATATTCTCAAATTGCTCTGGTAAGCCAATCAGATTACAGGATTAGCAAAAGTTGAGTAAAATATTTTAGCAGTGTATATTGTATTTTGGTCCTTATTTCATAGAGGAGAAACAGCATAATACACTGACTTTGCAGTTTATATTTAGGGGCAAATATATATAGATAGGGACAAAGTTTTTTGACCATCACATAGGGCCTATATTATGGTCCATATTTCCAATAGCTTTGATAGTGTGGCTTACGGTGAGCATCACAAAAGGAGGCTCAAAGGTATCTATGTAGACATTTAGACTGTATTTATTTTCATATAAGCAACAGATAAAGAACCACACATAAATAGCTAAAGTCTAATGGGAAAGTGACCCTCATTCTGGCTTCATAATTATAGATGCATGTGCTTTATTGCTGAGCTACAAGATGTAAGCCATCAGGAATGTAAGATTAAGACATTATCTGATAATGAGAAGGATTAGAAGGTCCAGTTCACAGATGGCTTCATAAAGCAGTAATGGATGAAGCACTGTTATTAGTGCACACCCATTTGTAACTGAATATTTGCAGTGTTTTGAAGGGTGATGTTTTCTGTGGTATCTTGAACTTTAGGCTATACCTCCAGAGTCTACTATGTGCACTCAAATTGTTTATTTTGACTGTTTACATGTTGCTGGATTTGTATTACTCTTTTGGTTCATTGAAGGTAAGGGATACAATTCTTTTAGAGTATAAGATTGTCTACACAGTGAAATACTTATCATCAGGACATCAGCCTGCTTACATGTATATATTGTTGCTTAAACAGACTGATGTTTTGTGCCGTCTTCATGTGTCACGATTCTGTGCTGAAAATCTATCAACCAGATTATTGACTTAACCCATTTATGATTTATCCCTACAGACTCATTTGGACTGGTCTTTAGTACCTTTTTCAAAACTTTGAAATGAAAAGAGACCCCAAAATTTTCTCATTCAGCCTATCCCTTAACTCATCAACCCCCCCCCCCCCCAAAAAAAATGGACTCTTCAGTAAATCAATGACTTAAACCTGTCCAAATGTGTCTTTAGGGGTGAATGAGGTAAAATTAAGTATCAGAAGTATTAAGTGACCATAATGAGTGAACATTATCCTAAAAATACCTAATTCAAAAAGTTCATATAAATATTTACTCTACAGAAAATAGAGATTTCATATAAACCTCTCACACATAACATTTTCAGCTGTTAAGGAAAGTGATGAACATTTCTAATACATGTATATGGCAAGAAATGTCATGTAATGTCATACACACCATGACTGTATGATGTCATCTTGTTTAGAATACGTACATCTTCAAGACCATGATATAAAGATGTGGCTTAGAACATTTATGGGCAAGTTCCAATGTTGTTCTCATTCTAAACAAATGCAATACAAACTCATAAATCCATCCAACCCCTTTTTTATCATCCAAATGTAAAACTCAATTAAATCTAGATACTTTTGGGACATATCATGTTTTAAATACATCTCGCCATATAATTCAGGATTAACAATTCATGATTCTATTAAAATGTTAGAAAAATCCATTTTTTGTCCAGTTTAATTTCTGGCATTAATACATGTACGTGTTCAGACTTGGTTACCGATATGTTTCTATTATAAATTTCCATATTTAAGGCTGTATACTTACAATTCTTTTAAAATATGTAACTTTTATTGGCATATCAGAAAGCCATCTTGATAGAAGTAAATGAATGAGATTTTTATCTGCGATTTTATTGTTGTTATCATTACATTTCTAAATCTGTAAATTGACTCTTAAAACTTCCAAGTTCATTTTATGGAATTCCTTTGAGTTTTGAGTACATTGGAGTTATCAGTACCATGCATAAATTGATAAAAGTATTTTGAGATAATATCTAAATTCAAGTTGTCACGATTATAACTGGAAAAGTCGTGGGACTTACCTGGCTATACATACGGTAATTGTGTTTTCTGATATACATTGTATTTTGATATTCAGCTATGTACATGTATGTAGATACAAACCAATATGATAGTTTTTAAAATATGTTTTGATAATCTAGAACATAGACTTTTGTCATTTTAGTAAGGTTTTCTAGTATGGAGGAATGGAAAGCTTGGAAATTGAAAGAAAATGAATCTGCATGTAGATGACCACTACTTCATTTATGAAAATGTATCTGCATGTAGATGACCACAACTACATGTATGAAAATGAAAATAGGACAATCTTCTTACCTGGCTTTTTTAATAATGTCATCAGTGATAGAATAGACAAACAAACATGTAGGTAGATGGATAGATAGATAGATTGATAAATACATATAGTTAGATAGGTAGACAGATAGATAGATAGATAGATAGGCAGACAGTTAGGTAGATAGGTAGACAGACAGACAGACAGATACATGTAAATAGATAAGAAAGGCAGTCAAACATAATATAAAATTAGACAAAAATAGAATACATGTACAGTGAAATGAGAACACATTATACGCATAGATATTAGTATAATCTATTTACTTTTAGTGACAAGAATTTTATCAAATTTTGTACTCATATAATCATCATAGTCAGAAAATGAAGTAGAACTTATTATAATGTGTTTATTTCCTTCTGTCTTTCCTGTTTATCTCTCACTCCCTTTGAAATCCATTACCTGATACACATCACACACCTATTGACCTCCTTACTTCCTTTTGTACTTTGCAATGGGTGATGCACCGACAAGTTTTTTTTATAACATCATAACAAAGGTAAACTCATATGATAAAAAGAAGGTATTGCTTTATCTGAACGCAACCAGCATCAAATTGTTATGGTAAATGTGCCTTTTTTGTGACTTGGTTTGATATGGTTTGTTAAATACATGTACATGCGTGATATATTACATATACTGTACTCCATATTCCGCACATATCTTGTTTCTTATACTAAGTATATATACACTAGGTACATGTATATCCACATGTAATATCATTCATAACCACAAGTGTTGGTTTACAAAAAGGCATAAGCAAGGACACATTTTACATTGATATCTTTTAATGTTTCTTGACAATATTTTCAATACACTAAATCGTTTTGAAAAGTCTAAGCCGGGTCAGGCTGTAGAAGGCATTGTAAAGCCAGAGAACACATTTTAAAATGTCAAGAACATACATGCACAAATACTGACTAGAGTTTGCTCCGATATGTTTGCAGAGATCTGTAGATGGATAAAAAAAAGTGTAGTGCTATAAATAGATCAGACTAAAGGAAACCAATTACTGGTTATTTTTAAAGGTTCAAGCCCTGCTGGAACCTAGGCTGTTTTTGTGAGAAAGGTTGCCAGTTTACTTGCAGAAAGGGAGGAGGGCTTTCCCTGGGTCACCTTAAAGATTGTCTCCAGACTTTTCTTCTGATATAAAAAAGACTGGCCTTCATCATGTACAGTGAAACCTGTATATAGGGGCCACCCAAGGGACCAAAAAATATTGGCCTTTATGTGCAGGTGACCCTTATACACAGGTTCAATTTAGTTGAAGTATGCAGCAAAGGGGCTTGAAAAAACTGGCCTTTATAAACAGGTAATCCTTATATAGAGGTGGCTGCTATAGCAGGTTTTACTGTATTTTAAAAAGAATTTGATTGTGATATAAAGCAACAGTAAAACAAAAACTCACACTTGTCTGAATTTTCTTCAAATATTTCAGATTTATTTTCTGTCTTGTAGTCTGCAGATAGATAAGAACAATAAGAAAGTGTTTGTACATGTAAATACAGAAAGCATCTCCTGATGATTGATTCATCATGTACTGATAGTTCATATCCTTGCTCTTTATCATTGTTATTTTAGCCTGTTCTAAAGTTACTAATTTTAGATTACAGTTGTACTTGTAGATAAGTTTTCTTCCGATAGGGTCTGATGGTACCTGTTTGTTTTTACTGATACAGTGTACATGTACATCGAGACAGAATTTATCCATCCCTGGATCTCGACAAAATAATCAAGGAGAAGTTGTCTTTTTATCATGTTTTTTTCAGCTACTTATTATAATTTTCTTTTGAATATTTCATATTCATATACAGTTATGCAGATAGTCTGATGGTAGTCTTTGATATTTGCTTCCATCTACATACAGATAAGAACAATGACTAGTTATTTCTTTTTAAACTCAATTGTCAAGTACAATATTTGCATTTTCAGTTATTTTAGTTACTGGTTTATCATTTAAAATATTTTAGATTTGTTCATACATGTTGTACAAGAAGATATGCTATCTAGATGTGTATTGGATGACATCCTGGTATCAAATCATTATTTATAAAATTCGGATAACTTTCAAGATTTATTAAGGAAAACAGGTATGACCATGTTCAGTGATAGGTCGTAAGGGGATTATGTAGCCAAGCTAATTACATACAAGACAAACAGTTATTTAGAACCACACAAGTTAGTGTGTATATATTAGGAAGATTTCTGTGTATGCTTCTTCACATAGTCTAGGTATCTCCTGTTTTTGTTCTTTCCCAGTAACAAGGGCTCACAGAGTGTTTGGAATTTGATAATAGATAAACACAATTAAGCTTTGTCAGTACTCTCTCATCTAACAAAGGCCACACTCCAGTTTAAACAGCGAGAGAATCTTCTGTCAGATCTGTAGAAGCCAACACAGTAGATAAGCTGGCATGTGAAATGTACTAAAACTAGGAGCAGAGAGGTGAAATAAAATGGAAGATTGATGTCCAAAACAAAATGTGGGCCCCATAATAATTATATTCCCTAAGTGATGGATGACATTTGATAAAATCTATTACTTTTAAGCATGATATGTTGTTAAATAGACAAATATTTTATTTGGAGGGAACTTAAATTCTGTGGAGATTAGCGCTTCTAATTGGAATACATGTAGTCCATTAGGGGGTTTGTGTCTGAACCTATGATTTGTTAGCTTATATACATGTACTTTTGTAAAGTCTAACTAAGTTGGGGTGTTTATAATTGTATTTCACTCCTATAACCCTCAAACATTTAAGCAGGTAGTCATAATCCATTATCCTCAGCTATAGATTTTTATTCTCCAATTATTTTGTCAAAAGTAAACTGAATCCCAAAATTTCTGTAAAGTTTGTCAAATACATATATATCTTTGTGGTGAATGGGTGGGAACAAACACTGCTTAACATTGACTAGCCTTTCTTTTTTTTTTTTATTATTTCCCCTGTCTGTGTATCAGATTATGGGTGTACAGCTATGAATGTCATCTTTATTCCAAACATTGGATTGATCACAGTTGGATTCTAGTTGTGTCTAGACCTGACTTCATGCAATAGATAAAATTTTGATTAAAAAACTTAAATATACCATGAAAAAGTAATACAGTGTATATATATATTAATTAATATAGAAATGGTTAATAGGTCTACATTTTGTACATACAAAACTGCGCTTTCTTTCTCTCCTTTTCCTCCACACCCTTCCTTTCTTTGTACAACATTTTTACATATGGTACCTCAGTACTATAGGGTGTTAGTTGATATCAATTGATATGACATATATGTGTGATATTTACTGTTATTTCACTCTATGATTGGTATGTCATTATCAAACTCAATGAGATAAATATATTTAACAATTATCTTACAGGTACATGTATAGTAAATGGTTGTCACCTGTATGTCTTCACCTTATTATATATCATATATAGATTACATGGATAAGATTTTATAAATATACATGTATATACGGATATGTATAGATTCATTTTAGTCATTCATCGTCATTCAGAGATTAGGTAACGGAGGAATCATATTTCCTCTATTATATGGTTGTGCTAGAGTCTACCTATAACATGACTTGGGTAAGTTGATATTTACGGGATAATTAAATTGGTATTTCATTTCATTAGACAAGAAGATCGTTAGTTTTTTAATGTCACTTTATCTTATATATTTTCTTTAACATCTATCGGGCAGTACCCCCTTAAGTTTTACCAGGTGTGGCTATCAGCAACTACCACATGAAAGAGTCCAATCTGTGCCTTGTTTCAGTTTTTGTAGCTTCAATAATCCACGAAAATTTTTAAACATTTGTGATCATTCAATTAATGAAAAGAAAGCTATGTTTGTAAATCAGCGAATTAAGAGGTGTCTCAGGTATCCTATACATACCTGTATAATATGCCTGTATGATAGGCTGTACAGAAAGATATGAGAATGTTCTCAATTTGTTTGGTGTATTGCTCCTTTCTATACCTCAAACAGATATACGTGTTAGACATAATGTATGTATTTTTTCTGACATTTAAATTTTAAATAATTTGAACATTGTTGATGTGTGTTAAATAGATATCAAAATTTGCTCAAGTATAGCCCAAGTTTTTGCTTGGTTTTTGGTTGTAGATGTATTTTTGTACAGTACATTATGTACATGTATGTATGAACCATATGATTGCAGCTTGCAAAGTTTATGTTAGTTTTTCTTCCTGAAACATAACTGCACTCTCTACAGTATAGGCTTAATTAATCATAACTTTAAGTAATCAGGTTAGTAATTAGTATTTGTTACTCATTATTTGTATTGTTTTATACAGTTCTAACATGTTAATTTGTATGCCATTTTTATCCTCTTCTGACTCCAAGCCATACCTGTCAAGTCTACCAATTTCGGCGGTAGTCTACCGATTTTTCTATTCATCTACCACTTGTCTACCGCCAAAGAAAAAATCTACCGATTTCTACCGAATTTTCTCATTTCAACCGATTTCCGTATATTTCTACTGCTTCTTGTCAATTTTCCGGCGATCGGTAGACGTTTTTGTCGGCATTAAATGTTCTTAATTGTAATTTTCAGTCTATAAATTGGCGACAAAAAATAGCTTGAAATTCTGGCGATATTTCTGGTGCCTCAATATCATTGAAGTATTAAGACATCTAGGTAATATAAGTCCCTTATATCTTCCAAATAATCAAGGACTAGTAACCCTGTTTAATCATTAATGTCATTAGACCATACAGAGGTGTCATTATCGGGCGTGTGCCGATGGTAATTACACAATGACCTGTACTGTGGACAGGTACCTAATATACAGATTGATTATCTGTATATCTAAACCTCCACACCTATAATCACTATCCAAATGTTCTGTCCTATATACAGTCATCAAAGATTACCATCACTGATGTTATATTAATTTCATGCAGCTTCTATATCAGTCCTCAACGATTTTACTTTAAAAATTTAGCTGAGAAATATCAAAACTGGATGCCATCATATGACTGAAAGATTGTTGAGTATGGCGTAAAAAAAAAATCAAATCAAATCAAATCGAGATCGTGCTGTCTTCTATGACGTCCGCACTCCACATACTGTACATTGTTATACATGCATCTTAAAATTGTACTGATTTCAATACAGAAACGATGTTTTATTTCATTTACCCAATATTTTATATAAAGATAATAATTTCTTCTTGTAACACACTGAATTGAATTAAATAAATTGTCAGTAATGACAGTAATCACATTTATATAACCTCAAAAATCTTTTTAAAAACAGATTTGATTTTTCCCTATCAAATATCATTTTTTTTTTTTTTTTGGAGTGAACTATTCAGTCATCATTTGTTATTTTATCTTATCAATTAATGAAAAAGGTACGGTGTGAAGATAAAAACCTTCAAATAAATATTTGGTTATGCAAATATTTTAGTAATAAATGTTCAAATCTGCAAGAAAAAATCAAGCCTTTGACTTTAAAAATTATCATACTCCCAAACAACTGAGATATCAATTATTAATATATTTCTTCCAGGTACATGTAAGTCAAGTTATTTATTTTCTGCATTCCAAATGCAACTGTTATATTAGAGTATTCAGAATTTAGTATTTTAAAGTTTGTTATAACAAATTAAAAAATACTAAATTTCAAACATTCAAATATAACACAATGACCATAACATCATTTAGAGTCTCCCAAGCTGTGTGTGTACATGTATATATTACATGTATTAAAACTTTAAAATAAAGCCTATATCTATTCCTTATAAATTGAAAAGTTGACAAGAAAATTAAAAGAAATGTATTTATATCATCAATATTATTGAAAATAATTCCCTTTAAGATGCATAAAATGGCAGATATTGAAGTTAAAAAAATTACAATTTTTTCTTGTTTTTTTGGAAGGGGGACACCCCCTCCTGTACCCTCCCCTTTCACTGATTTAAATGCTTTCGGCGCAACTGGTACCTGCATATATATCAGAATCACAAATGCATCCCTAAAAAGTTTTATCCTTTGTACGCATTTTCTACCCCAGACAAATTTCATAATGTTGACAGGTATGCCAAGCACATGATGTCACTTGGTAAATATCAACATCATATTGCATGCGTAGACTGAAGTACAGAAAATTTCAACTCAGAAACTGTCCCAACAGTTAGTTTTACCTTAGGTAGCATATTATATAAGACATTGTAAACAAGCAAAATATCAGCCATACCTATGTAGACTGTACATAAGATTAGGAGTTTCAAAGTCAGAATTAAAACTCTCTTTAAATGTTTATATATCACAGTAACTTCAAATATTTATTATTTCTACATGAAAAAGGAAAGGTAGGTAAATAAATATGGTTATCTAGAACATATTTATTGACCATTTTGTATCACAAAACCTCGACAATCCAAGTGTCAAAGAGCTACCTGTGCTCCGTAAATCATAAGGTCAATATCAAATGATATGGCATTTGTAAAGGATATATAGGTAATGGGTTTTACTAACACACAGAAGTCTTTCATTATTTGGGTGTAATGAAATCCAGGCTCAATGTTCAATACCCTATACATGTACTTACAAAAAATGGCAGTTTACTTGTAATGGTTCTGTGAAAGTACAACTTGGAGATCGGTGAATGCAATGTTTGAATGAATATGACATTTGATTTCTGTTCTGTTTCATGTCCTGCGAGTTCTCTGGAGGGGTTTTATCACCAAGTGGTTACGGCATCATGCTTACCACCATAACCGTTTCTTACTTTTAAACTGGTTGAGGTTTTTTACAAAAATCATAAATATTTCCAGAATCCAAAATGAAGACCATGCGATTTTCTGTATGTCTGTGTTTGTATAATGAAAAAAGTTAATTTAGCTAGTTATTTTTTCAGTGAAGATCTCTAAATATTGTCATATTTGAAGAACAAGTTGTAAGCTTTGACATCTGTTCTATCCATACAGTCAGTCTGATGTCCAGTTCTGACATCTATTTGAGGTGGTCATCTGCCATTTTTCTCAGCAGTTTGACTGGTAAACATAATTTATCAGTGAAAGTATTGTAAATTTTCACTGCCACTTGAGATTTTGTTTACAGTTGTTATACTTCAGAGATGGGTGTATATATTATTCTTGTACTTTGTAAAAACAGTGGGGATGAGAGACATCTCAACCCCTGAAAAACAATGGACTTTTCTATAAATCAATGACTTTGACCAATCCAAATGTGTGGTGTCTTTAGGGGTGAATGAATTAAAGATAACAGAAATGTAGGTTCATAGACAAACTTTGTACATCTTCTCACTAGGGTTTGGTTTTTCCTACTCTACATCATCTATATGGACATTTGGTGGACTTTTTGATTTATAGTAAATGTGATAATTTATGATGACTCATTGATCTATCTACAATAACACACCCACCCTGATAGCCTGCTATCTATTTACAAAACTAGCTTAAGCACTAGACTATTACCACATGAGATGTTAGAAAATTGTGATTGCTTTAACTGTAACCTGTCTGTTACATTTACATAACACACAATGGTATACTTAATTTATATTGTCACTTAATAATATGTATTTATGTGGAGATATTGACTTTCAAGTCAGCATTGTAAAGGTGTTAATAGCTAAGTTGAAATGTAATTTTATGTGTACCTGTTGATAATTCCTTGTGTTTACTCACTGTCTGATATGGAATTGTAGTCATGGCAACATGTATCTTGGATGGTCATTTAGGTGTATAATCCTGAAAAGACAGGTGAACAATTCCTGTTGACTTATTTGACAGCTATTGTCAATGATTATTTAATCTTATTATATAGCACTTTTGTCAAGGTCACCTCAGAACTCTTAGAAAGTTCTAAGTTAATTAAAGGTGTGCTAAATCAATTTGGACTTTATTTAAGAGACTTATACCAGGTGAAGCAGTTTTTGGTATGATCAATTTCACAGTCCACAAGTGCATGTTGAGCAACATGGATTTATAAATATGGGTTGATGTTCACATCAGACAGTAAATTACATACTAAATTTGGAAAACTTTTCCTCCTGCATTTAATAGTTTTATGATGTATTTATTGTACAATATACATGCTGTTTGCTTAAAAAATGTAAGACATTTTTTCATGTTTATTAATGCTTAGCCAAAGTATTTTAGCCAGATTTACTGAAGTAAAAAGAAAGAAAAATGAGAGGAAATTAGTTCTGCTTCTAAGATTAAATATTAGGTTGTACTAATTAGGACTTGTGTAATTAACAATTTGTCAATTAATACTCCTGTCTTTACACAGTTTTATATTTCAGTCTTTGATTTTGTACATTTGGTAACTTCAGTTTTCTTTTTCTTCACAGTCTCCAGCAAAAGGAATTATTAGGCCGATTGCTTTCAAGCCAGTCATTCTCTCCAATCAAAACTATGTAAACACTCGTCATTTCACGGACAGAAAGTATTCCCATCAGGATGATGGTTATGGGTCACAAGACTATCCGATAGCCAATCGTAGTGCTGGCGATACTTCACATAGTTCCATTCAGATGGAAAGTGACAGATCGACCAGTTTTTCTAGTGACAGTCAGAAGCCATACACACCTGAACGACCCGAATCCATTCCATCATCAAATGTAAGTCATGCTTCGTCTGTTAGAATGGAGGGTTACACACAGACACCCTCACCCAGTGACAGTGGTGTTGGTGAATTAGAGGCCATGTTAAAAGAAAAAGATGCAGAAATAAACACATTACGAGAGGTCATGGACAAAAATGAACGTGCCATATTTCAAGTGTATGAAGAAAAGTCCAACTCCTGGAGTAGAGAAATGAAGGATCTTAGAGATGAATGTGATCGCAAAATTAAACTACAGCAAAGAAAATCCTATAAAACTGAGCAAACATTGTCCCTACAAATTTATAAACTACAACAAGAAAAGAAATCATTGAGAGAGGAGTTGGAAAAATCCAAAACAGAATGTGTTGACTTAAAGTGTAAATGTGACACGTACGCAAGTGAAAATGACAGACTGCAATCACAATTAGCAGATGTTTCATTCACTGGAAGTCAAGGTACAGAAGATATTACTTATCTACAGCAACAAGTTGAACTTTTAAATCAAAGTCTCTCTGAAAAGACTCGGGAAAATCTAATGCTTTTCTCACAAATTGATAAACAGAAAAGTCAGTTGTTGGAAAAAGAAGAGGATATTAACCAAAGGTTCAAAGATGTAGTCTCAAAAACAGAAGAAGTGAAATCCTTGCGTGCAAAATTGCTTCAGTTTGCAAACAATAATGACATGGATGTGTCGGATAGCAGTTGTAACCACAGTGAACAAGATATGGACCAAAGCAAACTGTCGACTCCTGTTAGTGATTTAGACAAGAGTTACACAAAAAGAACTTCGTTGTCTGATCAAGGGAGACCATCTAATTCTCGAAACAGTCAGTCTGGCTCGCCTTTGTATCAGAGCAAAGTTAAATCGCCAGTTAATGACTTATTTAATTGTAGTGCATCTTCTGATAAGGATACGGCACTTTTGGAATTACAGGAAGAAGCAAAGCATTTAAAAGATGAATTGATGGACAAAAATGAAATTTTTGAGAAGGAGAAAGAACAGTGGCTAGACGAGAAGAACAAAGTGATTCGATATCAGAAACAATTACAGCTTAATTATGTTCAAATGTACAACAAAAACAAAGTGTTGGAGGCAGAGGTTGAACAATTAACATTAGAACTGGAGAGACGCGACTTAAAGTTAATGTCCATTAACAGCAGTGAAGAGTCTGTGTGTTGATATTATGGTGTAATTCTTCTTGTGAGTTTTGTTTGTTCGTTCAAATTATGAACACTTTGAATAAGATATTTTACACTAAGTCGTTACTGAGAAATGTAGAAGTGTTTCAGAACTAAGGTGTTCGGACAACTCAGTATTTCTGTGGGGCATTATGGTCAGTAAATCTTTTGTATGTTAACTCATTAACCCCTAAATACACATTTGGACTGGTCTAAGTCATTGATTTAAAGAAGAGTCCATTGTTTTTCAGGGGTGGATGATTAAAAAGATCACAACCATTGAAATTGGTTTACATGTAGTTTGCTGTATATTCAGAGAGAGCAAGTGCAAATGAGAACAACTTTAAAATTGTTTAAAGGGGTAAAACATCAGATTATTAAGTCACAATATCAAACTCTTAATTAAAACTTTGTTCCAGTAGTGTTTATGGTATATGTAATTTGGAATATCCACATGTAAAACTTTCAAATTTGTAACACAGGAGAAATGAAGAGAAATCTTATTGTCTGATATTTTGGGTTTGAATACTCCAAGCTGAAGGGTTATTCTATTTTTTTAACCTAAGGTACACAAAGAACTCCAAATGTGTTCATGCTTACAAATACACGTAGGCCTACTATATCCAGATAAAACATGAATTTGTTCAGGAACATTCAGGAAATTAAAATTTCCTTTTCAGTGGATATAGGTCAATAAATTTGGATGCTATAAAATCTTTTCAGATGCCTTAGGTGTAAAGAGACCAGGTTCTGTTTTTGGATCAAGCATTGCCCTATATAAGTGACAGAGCTTGATTGTCATGTCAGAGAAATTATCATTAGATACTGTTGTCTTCAGATTCTACATTTTTTCACCATTGATCCATGGAAAAGTAGTAGGATCAATCAATGGAATGTTTGACAATGTTTGAGAAAAATAAGTGTTCCTAAAAGTTTGATTCTGGTTGATGTTGTAACGATATTTATGACTTGAACCTATAGAAAAGTTGCAGGGGTAAATTGGTTCCAAGAAAAGATGAAGAAATCTTTTGTTTGTTTATTTTATATTTTTGTTTTCTTTTTAAGGAAAAATCAATCCAACTATGTGTAAGGTGCTAACACAAATCTGTAATCTTTGATTATTTTACGTGCCAAAGTTATTAATGCATTACTCTATAGATAAGATGTATATAGCAAGGGAGATAATTTGGATGCTATAAAATCTTTTCAGATGCCTTAGGTGTAAAGAGACCAGGTTCTGTTTTTGGATCAAGCATTGCCCTATATGATTGTCATGTCAGAGAAATTATCATTAGATACTGTTGTCTTCAGATTTTACATTTTTTCACCATTGATCCCTGGAAAAGTAGCAGGATCAATCAATGGAATGTTTGACAATGTTTAAGAAAAATAAGTGTTCCTAAAAGTTTGATTCTGGTTGATGTTGTAACGATATTTATGATTTGAACCTATAGAAAAGTTGCAGGGGTAAATTGGTTCCAAGAAAAGATGAAGAAATCTTTTGTTTGTTTATTTTATATTTTTGTTTTCTTTTTAAGGAAAAATCAATCCAACTATGTGTAAGGTGCTAACACAAATCTGTAATCTTTGATTATTTTACGTGCCAAAGTTATTAATGCATTACTCTATAGATAAGATGTATATAGCAAGGGAGATAACTCTTATAACACGTCGGTCACAACATCAATACAATTCTGCCATTGAAGTATATGTAATCATATTTTATAAACAAAAATAATCTTGTTGTTCGTTTATATGATTAATTAAAAATATGGTAAACATCATACATTCTCTCTGCATTAGATGGTAAATACTTTATCAGTTATTCTCTAGTCAAGCATTTAATAACACTTGTAAATGTTCATTTTTGTGTCTAAGCCAATTAAAGTTATTATATATGTGAAATGTTGTTTGTGTGTAAATAAATAGAACAACTGGACTAATTCTCTCACAGAAAAAAAAAATTATGTGCATTTCCTTATGTTGTATTCAGGCTGATACAACTGGCTAATTTGCAAAACTGAAGACCACTCTAAGTTTTTTCCATGTTGAGTGTCTGCATGCTCTTTGGTTTTGGACATCATATTTGTAGGAAAAACACACACACAATTAATAATCTGGGAATGTATGTTCCATACAGCACATGAAATGAAAGTGTTTTACTTTTGCAGTTGGTTTGATGATGACATGGTGTTGAGTTAAAATAAAGCTAACAGATCTACTATTAAATATTTAAAGTGCATTAGCACACTCAGGGTACTGCAGTGTACTCTGATTAGAAGGACCCTTTACTCAACATTACTACATTATCTGATGTCATTTATTTCTATTAAATGATCTCAACTGTATTTGAAGAGTCATGTGTTTTTCATCAGGTTGTGTGTGTTTACCGAATAGGCAGTTAGGTTTTTGAAATCAGGGTGGACGCTTAACATAGAAAAACTTGGAATGGCCTAACGGAACATCCTACACTGGTTTAGTGGTAAAGGTTTTGTTTTGTAATGTGTGGTGTTATACCTAGGCCAAAATTCCTTCCTGATGTTAAATTATTTTTTTGTTGTTGGTAAAATCAAGTTTTTTCACCCCCAAATTTGGCCTAGGTCATACCCAAGAGCAGGGCTGGTGATGTGGATAGCCAGTGAGACATTGGCTAATTTTTTCATGGCTAAACATAGGTTTAGGAACCCCAGAGTTCAGGGGGAAGAGGGATCCCGGTTTTCTCATAGGAGCAAAATTCTTGTAGTATCAGTACGTAAGCAAATTATTTCAAATGTAATTGTATACAACGATATGAAAAAATTTGGTTCCCCAACTTTTGATTTGCTGCCCACTTCCTGCATTTAAATTTCTTCCTACACCACTGGCACAGCTAAAAACAAGGTCATGTGTTAAAATAAAGGACCCTTGTTAGATTGATATAGGTCACAAGAATATAGGTAAAAATATGTGGCACTTCACCCAGACATACTGACATCTTATATTTAAGTGAAACATTCTGTACAGGTTATTATACATCCTTAATACAAACAATTAAATGTGCTCTTTCACAGAATTTCATATATTTTTTTTTCATTTTTCCTGTCTTTTAAAAATGTTCTATCAACTAAAAACATGGGGAAATTGAATTGTTTTAAGAATTTTTAAGGGGTTACGAAGAGCTACAGTACACCATCTTAAATGCTATGTTAGCTTCTTACATAAACTACTGAAAACATGCAAAAAAGGTCAAATTATTGGGTTTTCCAATTATGTATATTGGTTATACTGTGGAATCTGTAGTGACCACCACATCTGCCATAAAGATGTGGTCTCTTATGACAGGTGGTTTATTTAAAGAGATTTTGTTAGAAGGATTATTTAACCATGTGGTTTCCAGAATATGGTCTACCATGTGCATGGTCTTCTAAGACAGATTCTACTGTTTACAACTTGCCTCAGTTTTCCAGAAGGTGCCAAGGTAACAAATCAAGTAATTTTGGTGTTCTTTTACAAGATATTTCATAAGTGGTTTTCTCACATGTGAAAATACTGTAAAGGTGAAATGAAGTTTGACACCTGTAAACGGGCAACATATGGCTTGTTGTTCAAAGTATTGTTAGCATAGTGACATGTAAACATGAATTATTTATTGTTGAATACATTTGCATAAATAAATTATGAACTCTGGCTCTCCACCCAGAATAAACACTTATAGACGGGAATGCTGATAATGGTCACAGGTTGTGAATGAACTGAAAATTCACTGGAACAAATGAAAAAAGAACAAAAGAATATTATAAATTGTATTTTAATCCTTCCAAGCCCACAAACCATAATAGACTTCTATTACGACAGAATGGAGCATACCACTGGGTAAAAGGCTAAGATTATCAACATTTTGCAAATTTTATGGTAGTTGCCATTACTCTGTTTCACAATAGGAAATGGTTGATTACATGTTTAATGTTGACTGTATTTGTCTTTATCGTGACCCTAGATTGTAACCTCCTGTTTAGGTCGGCTAAAGAGTTGACAGGTGTAACGGGTCGTCAGGCGGTTCCCACTCCTCCGTGACACCTGATCCGACATCATGGGTTACCAGAGGTCGTGTCCACAATGTTTGTTTGGTCCTCTGGACTTCCTGACCTATGTTATTTATAGTGCAGTTGATACAGGCTGACAACGTTACAAAATGAAAGTAGTATATTTTAATTCGAATAACGGCATATTATAATGGCACTACAACCCTGGATTTGAAAACAAACACCAAATATATTACCCGGTACTGGTATATTAAAGACAATGACAGCAAATACCAAAGACAATGACAGCAAACACCAAATATGATACCCGGTACTGGTATATTATAGACAATGACAACAAACACCAAATATGATACCCGGTACTGGTATATTAAAGACAATGACAACAAACACCAAATATGATACCCGGTACTGGTATATTATAGACAATGACAACAAACACCAAATATGATACCCGGTACTGGTATATTATAGACAATGACAGCAAACACCAAATATGATACCCGGTACTGGTATATTATAGGTACAGCTGGTAATATATTACCCGGTAGGTATATTATGACAATGACAGCACAAACACCAAAATATGATACCCGGTACTGGTATATTATAGACAATGACAGCAAACACCAAATATGATACCCGGTACTGGTATATTATAGACAATGACAGCAAACACCACATATGATACCCGGTACTGGTATATTATAGACAATGACAACAAACACCAAATATGATACCCGGTACTGGTATATTATAGACAATGACAGCAAACACCAAATATGATACCCGGTACTGGTATATTACAGACAATGACAGCAAACACCAAATATGATACCCGGTACTGGTATATTACAGACAATGACAGCAAACACCAAATATGATACCCGGTACTGGTATATTATAGACAATGACAGCAAACACCAAATATGATACCCGGTACTGGTATATTAAAGACAATGACAGCAAAAACACCCAAATATGATAGCAAACCAAATATACTGGTATGGTATATACAGACAATGACAGCAAACACCAAATATGATACCCGGTACTGGTATATTAAAGACAATGACAGCAAACACCAAATATGATACCCGGTACTGGTATATTAAAGACAATGACAGCAAACACCAAATATGATACCCGGTACTGGTATATTAAAGACAATGACAGCAAACACCAAATATGATACCCGGTACTGGTATATATTAAAGACAATGACAGCAAACACCAAATATGATACCCGGTACTGGTATATTAAAGACAATGACAACAAACACCAAATATGATACCCGGTACTGGTATATTAAAGACAATGACAGCAAACACCAAATATGATACCCGGTACTGGTATATTAAAGACAATGACAGCAAACACCAAATATGATACCCGGTACTGGTATATTAAAGACAATGACAGCAAACAACATATGGATGGAAAGGTATTGACGCGTCTTTCATGTCAGGAAATTTACTGACGAATACACGTCAAGAGGATGAAATAAGAAACTAGCAAAAACCCCTAAGTCGATACTAGAAATGTTTCAATATTCTGGCGTTGGTAACTGGACTCCAATCTCTGTAAGAAATGAATTTGATCTACCTTAATGTTGAATTTAAACTGAGTAAACTAAGTAAAGAAGAGCCTGTTTATCACATTTTTATGTACTCAAACGTTACATAAAAGTTAAAGCACGCCATATCATAACCTTTTTATATTATTCATTAAAAATTTTATTTAAATGTTGCAAGCCATTACTTGAGGACGACCTATCGCTATCATCCAAGTGGATATACAGCTACATGTCGTTAACTTGCACTCAAGGTTGTAGACATTTAAATCGATTTCAAGTTCTCTTTAAGGGTTTACCGATCCAGTTTCTAAGATATATATATATATAAACACACCTGACAAGCGATCATGTTACACAAATAATGCATTATTAATTTCCGGTGGCAATCATTTCCTAAATATTATTCTTAAAGTTTTTCACAGAAAAGCGCAACGTCAGTTTTTTTTAGAACGAAACTTATTTCAGTAAAACTACTGTCCGAGGCATTGTGGTAATATATTGGTTCATTGTGTGTACCTGAAGATGGTATTGTCACTAAGAAATAATACCTCGCAAATATTTCGGAATTCAAGTTGGATTTAAGAGATTTTGATTTGAATATAGATCAATACTGAAACATAGTTACCACTTCAGTTGTCAGCGAGAAGATCGATATGTGTGTGAAAATATATGTAAAGAAAAATAAGTGTGGCAAGTAAAAAGAAATCTGTTTGAAATAGGACCGGGGAAAACAAAATTTATAATTGGAGCTAATTACCGAAGATTTTTAAAAAGATTGTTCGGTATTCAAACGTGTGTCGTATGTTTTTACAAATTGGAACCGTAAATTCTATGTAGTCCTAAATACTACAAAGAAACCACGGTAAATGGACAAGTCGAAAACAAGGAAATCATCAATAGTAACTGGGTCTGAGAACGGATGTACTTAACTCAATATGACAGATAGACGAGAACGATTCAATATACCGGTAAGTCCAACCAGAGGCATATATAACATGTTATATATTTCTCTGGTCCAACATAATCATTTCAACAGTGAAATTAGAGGGGTTAAGGAGGCAAAATCAACGTAATTCTTAAGTTAATTGTTCTTGAAATTAAAAAAAACATTTTATCGACGCTACCCTTACTCAAATCTGCAAATTTCCAAATGAAATATTGATGGTTAATAAATGAATACTACCTGCTACATTTACATAGATAATTTGTGACATTTACAACAATAAAGTAGGTGTACGCACTGCCTCTGGACAGTAGGCTACCTGATTTGCTTGTCTCAATTCTTTTTAAAATGACTGCGAGTCGTAACTTAGTGTGGTCAAACGACCAAGTCAAATATTTTCCAGAACGGGTCCCAAATCTTTGAAGGGGCCCAAAATCTCAACCTGTTGTGTTTCACCAAATGTTAAAAGTGGTAAATTTCAGGCGTATTACAAAATGTTGATAATGTCACCAGAAACGGTCGAGATAGAAATAATATGCGCGTGGTGGTTTTTGTTTGGTTATAACTTATCTAAAGTTTATTTCAAAAAGAAAGAGAACAAAAGTATTCATCATACTGATATTATAAAGGACAATAATTTAGATGCTCTAAACTAATAAACAGAATGTTTTCATCAAATTGTTTTTTATTAAAAGTTCTCTCCTATAAGACTGCCGATGGTCATGGTTAATTATTATCACTTTGGTTATACATACACTTTCCTTGTTTAGTACAGAGCCCAAACCACAGAAAGAGTTGTACCAGTACCCACGTACATCAGAGCTCATCCAACATGTCAGCAATGCCGAAAGATGCAAGCAGAAATAATACGCCTAACATCCCTCTTGTCTGAAGACAAAGCCAGAAGAGCCACACTTAAACCCCATTGGTATGAGCGTAGAATTTCCAGAACTTTAACGGTGTACAGCAATAACATAATATTTGCTGCAAGTGTGTAAATCTTAGTTTGGGATGTTTACCGCTAAGACCTGGTCCTACCACTGGTTTCTCCAGAGGTGTGTGTTTGACCAGTACACATCATATTCGTACGTTGTTGCATTGAATTCCTGACGTTTCACACTTTAGTGTCTGTTGTTTTTAAATCCGAGCTTAATACTGATAGGGTCTAATATGGCGATCGTAGTAGAGATCCAGGTTTACCTCTAACCTTTAGAAATTTGATAAAATTAACTCTATGTAAGTATAGTTGTATATGACATAGCTAGGTGTCACTAAATGCAGAAAACACTCCAATTCAGCTCGATTATATGAACGGAATTGAACACAATTATAAGCAAATAGTACTGTGCACTTGAAGAAAACTTTTTTAAAAAGGTTAAAAATAGTTGGAGTACATACTTAATTTTCCCGGAGTACTACACTCACAATATCTTTCATTATTTGATGGGTGAATCATAAATTTAATTATTTTGATGTAATTTAAAAATTAATAAAGTTTTCTGTCAATTCATACAAATATTCCAAACAACTTTATTGTCCAAATGATAACACAGAATGTGAGCTTGAGTATACATTGGATTTGGTTGTACTAGACCCAGTAGTAACATTTTTATCAACAGCGTTAAGTAACAACATTGAAAGGCTTAATCACAAAATGACTTTTCCTTTGTCAAACGACCACAAGCTGAATCACAGGAAGGGGATTTTCCTTGGCCAAATGACCACCGGCTGAATCACAAAGTGACTTTCCCTTTGCCAATTGACCACAAACTTGATCAAACTGACTTTACCGTTACCAAACGAACCCAAGCTTAATCACAGAATTTTTTCTTTTGCCAAATGACTTAAAGCTTAAAGACAGTGTCTTTTCTTCTGCAAAATGACCTTAAAGACAGTGACTTTTTTTGCCATATGACAACAAGCTTAATCACAGAGTGACTTTTTGCCACATAACAACAAGCTTAATCACAGAGTGACTCTTTGCCACATGACAACAAGCTTAAACACAGAGTGACTTTTGCCACAATGATCAACAAGACTCTTTTGACAACAATCACAGAGTGACTTTTTGACAACCTTAATGTGACTTTTTGCCATGTGACACAAGCTTAATCACAGAGTGACTCTCTTTGCAACATGTGACAACAGAGCTTTTTGCCACATAATCACAGAGTGACTCTTTGCCACATGACAACAAGCTTAATCACAGAGTGACTTTTTGCCACGTGACAAGCTTAAACAAGTGACTTTTTTAACAAGCTTAATCACAGAGTGACTTTTTGCCACATGACAACAAGCTAATCACAGAATCACAGAGTAACTTTTTGCCACCACACAAGCTTAAACAAGCTTTCTTAATCACAGAGTGACTTTTTGCCACATGACAACAAGCTTAATCACAGAGTGACTTTTTGCCACATGACAACAAGCTTAATCACAGAGTGACTTTTTGCCACATGACAACAAGCTTAATCACAGAGTGACTTTTTGCCACGTGACAACAAGCTTAATCACAGAGTGACTTTTTGCCACATGACAACAAGCTTAATCACAGGGAGCCACATGACTTAATCACGGAGTGACTTTTTGCCACATGACAACAAGCTTAATCACAGAGTGACTTTTTGCCAAGTGACTGCAAGCTTAATCACAGAGCGACTTTTTGCCACATGACTGCAAGCTTAATCACGGAGTGACTTTTTGCCAAGTGACTGCAAGCTTAATCACGGAGTGACTTTTTGCCAAGTGACTGCAAGCTTAATCACGGAGTGACTTTTTGCCAAGTGACTGCAAGCTTAGTCACATAAACTTTTCATTTACCAATATTGCAAACTCAAAAACAGAGTGACTTTTCCTCTGCAAAATGACCACAAGCTTAATCACAGAGTCACTCTCCTTCCACAGATGACCACAGGTTCAATTATAGATAACGACTTTTTTGCCAAATGCTCGTTATTGAAAACAATACAGTCGTAGGATTGTTTCTGACGTTACACTGGGGCGCAGAATCAAAACACGTTGTACCAGTACACGGGTATGAATCTCCTTGGTCCAAAATATCTTTTTAGAATGTCCACGAAAAGTATTTCTCATTCACTACATCGAAAGGATTGGGAAAAATCAATACATTGCTTAATATTAATGTTCTACAATCAATGAATACATAGAGAGTTCTTAATCAATGACAAATAAGGGAATCAAGGGAATACATGTATACAGATAAGGGTCTACAGTCAACAAATAAATGGGGTTTGATGTCCAACTTTATTTTTTCACAGCTACATGTATCATATAACCTGCATCTCTTTTCTGTAGGCACGATTCCTGGGCAGACATGCCGGACGAAGTGTCTCCAAGAAGAATTCAGAATACCATACAGAAATCTAACATCAATAACGAAGAAAAACTTCGTAATGAGGTATCACGTCTGCAAAATGAACTCCGACTAAAATCTGCCGAAGTCCAATCGTTACGTAAAAGAACCAAAATGGAAAAAAATTCAGAGAAGGATTCAAAGGACGCAGAGAAGTATGTATCTGTGTTTGATGTTACTCGGTGTATTCATGGGCTACCGACTCTTAGGTGCGGTAAAGAAATAGCGCCAAATCCGCCCATGCTTTATTTACTTATTTCCAATTTTAATGATTTGTATTAATCAAAATAGAAAATAAATTATCAAGACTATTCAGATATCAAGATTATTCCGATATTTACCTTTCTGTATATATTATAACAACTTCGTTTGAAATGCGTAAATTTACGAAAGCCTACAAGGCTCAATTTTGTCTATCAAATTAAAATCGCGCTTTTATGCGAAAAAAGGCGTTATTACGACATTTAAAAGGTTGTTATAACGCCCCATTTCGCGTTATAACGCATCTCAAAAGTTGTTATAACGCCTTTGTTTCGCATAATATCGCCTTTCAAAAGTCGTAATAATGCCTCTTTCGCGTAATATCGTCTTTTTAAAGTCGTAATAATGCCTTTTTTTCGCATAATATCGCCTTTCAAAAGTCGTTATAACGCCTTTTTAGCATATTAAATCCTTTTTTCACTTAATAACGCCTTTCAAAAAGGCGTTATAATGTCTTTTTCGCGTAATAACGCCTTTCAAAAAGTCGTTATAATGCCTTTCAAAAGTCATTATAACGCCTTTTTTCGAGTAATGTCTTTTAAAGTTGTTATAACGCCTTTATTTCGCGTAATAACGCTTTTCAAAAGTCGTTATAACGCCTTTTTAGCATATTAAATCCTTTTTTCACTTAATAACGCCTTTCAAAAAGGCGTTATAATGCCTTTATCCGCGTTATAACGCCTTTCAAAAGTCATTATAACGCCTTTTTTCGAGTAATGCCTTTTAAAGTTGTTATAACGCCTTTATTTCGCGTAATAACGCTTTTCAAAAGTCGTTATAACGCTTTTTTGGAGTAATAACGCCTTCCAAAAGTCGTAATAACACCTTTTTTGCGTAATACCGCTTTTCAAAAGTCGTTCTCGCGTCTTTTCCACATAATAACGTAATAACGCAATAACGCGATTTTTTTTGCTGGACAAAATTGAGTCTTGTAGGCTTTCGTATGAAAGAATAATAAATCCAATAAAGGATCATGTTATGAAATAATAAAATCATGAAATAATAAATCCAATAAAGGATATATATCATCTAAGTTTCTTTTTATATTTAAATATCTTCTAAATTGATCAGGTATACCAATGAATTTGATAAAAGCAAAGTTAGTGAAATGTACAATTCCTTGTATGGAAAAGAATGGAAGTCTACATACTCTTTGTATTTGGATAAAGGCAATGTGAAAAAGGACGCCATTCAAAATTTACTGATGATACTGAAGGTACGCATATATATTATACTTACATATAAATTATATTAAAGTCCAAAGAAACGGGATATTGACGTCGGCAAAAGTCAGTAATTGTTTTATTATATGACTAATTCAAAATTTTGAATTAAAAGCAATTATCTCAATCAGAGACACGTAGAACACATGTCCGACTCAATTCAAATTTAATGTTTAACTCCTGCACAGAACGATTTTCAAAATCTTTAAGCAGCAATATATAAAGCCTAACTTAGGCTTAATATAAATCGCTGTTTAAGCTTGTTCTTTTTCGTGAATGACTGAGAGCGACGGTTAAACGAGAGTTGGTGTTTCATTTGTTTATGCATTCATATATGCTTGCACATAAGGGTGAAATAACAATGCACAGTCCTCTGGTCTGTCGAAATGAATTACGATCAATATTCGGATTTATCAATACAAATTGCCAAAGATACAAAACAATCAGCGGACAAGAAATCCACGAGTCATATTGTCATGTTGTAAATTTTGAATTTACACCCACCCAGCAGACGAACTTCAAGGCCTTAGTACTAGTCAATTCAAACTGGCAATTTGTTACCAGCAGACAAACTTCAAGGCCTTAGTACTAATCAAGTCAAACTGGCAATTTAATACCAGCAGACAAACTTCAAGGCCTTAGTACTAGTCAAGTCAAACTGGCAATTTGTTACAGCAGACAAACTTCAAGGCCTTAGTACTAGTCAAGTCAAACTGGCAATTTGTTACAGCAGACAAACTTCAAGGCCTTAGTACTAGTCAAGTCAAACTGGCAATTTGTTACAGCAGACAAACTTCAAGGCCTTAGAACTAGTCAAGTCAAACTGGCAATTTGTTACCAGCAGACAAACTTCAAGGCCTTAGTACTAGTCAAGTCAAACTGGCAATTTGTTACCAGCAGACAAACTTCAAGGCCTTAGTACTAGTCAAGTCAAACTGGCAATGTGTTTGTTACCAGCAGACAAACTTCAAGGCCTTAGTACTAGTCAAGTCAAACTGGCAATTTGTTTGTTACCAGCAGACAAACTTCAAGGCCTTAGTACTAGTCAAGTCAAACAGGCAATTTGTTACAGCAGACAAACTTCAAGGCCTTAGTACTAGTCAAGTCAAACTGGCAATTTGTTACAGCAGACAAACTTCAAGGCCTTAGAACTAGTCAAGTCAAACTGGCAATTTGTTACCAGCAGACAAACTTCAAGGCCTTAGTACTAGTCAAGTCAAACTGGCAATGTGTTTGTTACCAGCAAACAAACTTCAAGGCCTTAGTACTAGTCAAGTCAAACTGGCAATGTGTTACCAGCAGACAAACTTCAAGGCCTTAGTACTAGTCAAGTCAAACTGGCAATTTGTTACCAGCAGACAAACTTCAAGGCCTTAGTACTAGTCAAGTCAAACTGGCAATGTGTTACCAGCAGACAAACTTCAAGGCCTTAGTACTAGTCAAGTCAAACTGGCAATTTGTTACCAGCAGACAAACTTCAAGGCCTTAGTACTAGTCAAGTCAAACTGGCAATTTGTTACCAGCAGACAAACTTCAAGGCCTTAGTACTAGTCAAGTCAAACTGGCAATGTGTTTGTTACCAGCAGACAAACTTCAAGGCCTTAGTACTAGTCAAGTCAAACTGGCAATGTGTTTGTTACCAGCAGACAAACTTCAAGGCCTTAGTACTAGTCAAGTCAAACTGGCAATTTGTTACCAGCAGACAAACTTCAAGGCCTTAGTACTAGTCAAGTCAAACTGGCAATGTGTTTGTTACCAGCAGACAAACTTCAAGGCCTTAGTACTAGTCAAGTCAAACTGGCAATGTGTTTGTTACCAGCAGACAAACTTCAAGGCCTTAGTACTAGTCAAGTCAAACTGGCAATTTGTTACAGCAGACAAACTTCAAGGCCTTAGAACTAGTCAAGTCAAACTGGCAATGTGTTTGTTACCAGCAGACAAACTTCAAGGCCTTAGTACTAGTCAAGTCAAACTGGCAATGTGTTTGTTACCAGCAGACAAACTTCAAGGCCTTAGTACTAGTCAAGTCAAACTGGCAATTTGTTACAGCAGACAAACTTCAAGGCCTTAGTACTAGTCAAGTCAAACTGGCAATGTGTTACCAGCAGACAAACTTCAAGGCCTAAGTACTAGTCAAGTCAAACTGGCAATTTGTTACCAGCAGACAAACTTCAAAGCCTTAGTACTAGCCTGTCACAGATGGTGTTTAAAATATTGGATGTGTTTAAAAAGCCCAAAGAACACGGGGCCTGTATTGTTTTAGTAGCTACAAGAATGAAACAATAAAACATTGTTTATTACAATATAGTTGTATACTAAAATGACCGAATCAATTTAAATAATTTTTTAATTAAAAAAAATCTGATTTTTTTTTCACCATCGAAAGAATGCTTTCAATATATCTCATTTATTTCTCTTTTAGACGGCATTTATTGAAAGTTCGTCCATTGCAGATGCTCAGTTGGACAATATACTTGTTAATTCATCTGTGGTAAGTAGGCTAAACTTTGGCCAGCAATATATACTGTTAAGCTTTACATACCGCTGCTTTGACTGATAAAGTGACATATTAAATTGATTTTCCATTCCTTCGGGGGGAGGTTTTGGAATCTATACAAAAGCAACAGATTTTAGTCTAATGACTAATGAACTATAGCCAATCAGGAAATTTTGCCCCAGGCTTATTTTCGCCCTTTTACGACAGAAAATATATTCAATCCGTATTACATGTACCCTAAATAACCATAGCTTCATGGATGGCAAATTGCACTTTCATTTTAAATTTGCCCTCTCATCTAGGGCAAAAATGGCAAATATTAAAAGGAGTGAAATTTTCTAGGTATACAGTATTTCTAGTTGGAAGATAATTACCACCCGACTTATCAAAGTGAATATCAACATTACCACCCGACTTATCAAAGTGAATATCAACATTACCACCCGACTTATCAAAGTGAATATCAACATTACCACCCGACTTATCAAAGTGAATATCAACATTAGCACCCGACTTATCAAAGTGAATATCAACATTAGCACCCGACTTATCAAAGTGAATATCAACATTAGCACCCGACTTATCAAAGTGAATATCAACATTAGCACCCGACTTATCAAAGTGAATATCAACACATTATAAAACAATATAAACTGAATGTTCACATCTTTTTTCTATTTGAGACAAACAATAGAGGTAGGCCAAATACACAGACGGCACAACAAATGTCAACGGAGAGGGAAAACATGGCGGTATTGTACAGGCATAGACTGGCTAAAGAACAAGTATCAGATGTACTTTCGGTGAGTTTTTGTGGCAGTTTTATAAACTGGTGTTGTATACTTTATTGCCTCCAAGGTCAAGTGTACTTGATAACTACGACCTATCACAGGAGGCAGAAATAAGGCCCCATTCCCAATGGATAAAAAATGCATTTTTCCCCCAGTTTGTCATTGAAGTTTCTCAACTGACATCAAATGAGGATGAGTTTGATGAAATTTTTGTACTCTAAATAACATGTTGCTAAAATTTCCAATTCAAAAAGCTCCATTCCCAAAACTGTGTCGAAAATCCCTGTAACTGCAAACCTACAGACGCTCTAAGCTCCAAACACTGTTATAGGAGGAATAATATTGATGTTCGAATTCAAATTTCAGCATCATTTTTCAAGAATGATACTGACAATATACATTAAATGCGACTAAAATGTTACTTGAAATCTTTGTGACAATAATAAAAAAAGAACAGATCTGTATATATATATATATATATATATATGTATATATGATATCATGTTACACTGCCATCTTTTGCACAGTCCAAATTTGGCATTATATGATAGGTTGAGGGAAGCTGAAAAAGTGGACTTTCAAAAATTGAGGTGTAAAGCAAGTTGGCAAATGAAACGAGGGGCATTATAAAGAGGTTTTACTATATATATATATATATACATACATATATATACACATACATATATATATTCAGGTGGTGTTTCCAAAGGTGATACGTTCAGTCAAGGGCAAAGGTCAACTCAGTAAAGAAGAGACAGTAAAGAACTATGTCAAGAAGTGTATAGAAGTAACATGGTACATCAGTACAGAGCTACAGTCACTCAGTCTAGATACAGAAGAAGAAAGATTCTCCGAGTTTGACACCTTTAAGTATGAATACTTTGCTGAGGAAGCGGAAAACATAGACTATATTGTATGGCCGGCTTTAGTTTCTGACAATGATAACTTGGTGGTAGTAAAGGGAGTAGCTCAAGCCACTGACCAGAAGAGTTGATTGTTGACTGTAGTGTAATTGTATGGTAAAGCGTGTCTGGAAGGCAGGATTAACATTTCATAGTCTGGGATCCACAGTCAATTTTCCCTCCTCCCAATTAGATCTCGAACCTTGCCAGACTAGTATCTGTTAAATAATTTATTAAATGTATAGTTAAATTTATCTAGGATTTTCAGTTGATTATCTGGACAAAGATACTATTTGTCATCATTTTTGCCATTTCTGGAATTCAGACTCGTGTATCATGGTGACAACCATTTTTATTTTTTTATCTTTGTTTGTATGATCAGTGTTTTATGCCATACTCAACAATTTTTCAGTTACCATATATTGTTGCAACCATTTTTATTTTTTTATCTTTGTTTGTATGATCAGTGTTTTATGCCATACTCAACAATTTTTCAGTTACCATATATTGTTGCAACCATTTTTATATTTTTTTATCTTTGTTTGTATGATCTGTTTTATGCCTGGCTCAACAATTTTTCAGTTACCATATATTGGAGGCAACCATTTTTATTTTTTTATCTTTGTTTGTATGATCAGTGTTTTATGCATACTGAACAATTTTTCAGTTACCATATACTTTGCAACATTTTTATTTTTTTTATCTTTGTTTGTATGATCAGTGTTTTATGCCATACTCAACAATTTTTCAGTTACCATATATTGTTGCAACCTGTATCTTTGTTTGTATGATCAGTGTTTTATGCCATACTCAACAATTTTTCAGTTACCATATATTGTTGCAACCATTTTTATTTTTTTATCTTTGTTTGTATGATCAGTGTTTTATGCCATACTCAACAATTTTTCAGTTACCATATATTGTTGCAACCATTTTTATTTTTTTATCTTTGTTTGTATGATCGTGTTTTATGCCATACTCAACATTTTTTCTTACCATATATTGTTGCAACCATTTTTTTTTTTTTATCTTTTGTTTGTATATCAGTGTTTTATGCCATACTAACAATTTTTTCAGTTACCATATATTGTTGCAACCATTTTTATTTTTTTATCTTTGTTTGTATGATCAGTGTTTTATGCCATACTCAACAATTTTTCAGTTACCATATATTGTTGCAACCATTTTTATTTTTTTATCTTTGTTTGTATGATCAGTGTTTTATGCCATACTCTTTTTTCAGTTACCATATATGTTGCAAAACCATTTTTATTTTTTTATCTTTGTTTGTATGATCAGTGTTTTATGCCATACTCAACAATTTTTCAGTTACCATATATTGTTGCAAACCAAATTTTTTTATCTTTGTTTGTATGATCAGTGTTTTATGCCATAATCAACAATTTTTCAGTTACCATATATTGTTGCAACCATTTTTATTTTTTTATCTTTGTTTGTATGATCAGTGTTTTATGCCATACTCAACAATTTTTCAGTTACCATATATTGTTGCAACCATTTTTATTTTTTTATCTTTGTTTGTATGATCAGTGTTTTATGCCATACTCAACAATTTTTCAGTTACCATATATTGTTGCAACCATTTTTTAATGAAGGAGGACTGAACCTGGCTACAATGTACCTGGGAGGGGACCACTGGCCTTCTGCAGGTGAACTGGCAAACTTTCTCACAAAACGGCCTAGGTTCCACAGGTTTTTAACCTGTACTGATCAGAGGTAAGAGTGCATCATGCTCTAACCAGTGGCAAAAGTTCAGCAGGGAACCATCGTGCTTTCAGTGCACCTGATCTTACCTTTTGTTTTTTTTTCTAGAGATTAGCATTTATCAAAATATTCAATGTTTTGTGAATTGAAATCTGGATTATAAACTGATAACTCTTAAATACCTATAATTGATGCTCAACATGTCTTGTTTCATATCACAAATATATGTATCTTAAAATATCGATGTCAAGTTATATTTTCAGATTTCAATTGACCTATGACCAAATGTCTCGACACATAACTCTGTATATTTATGACGTCGTTTGATTGTTTCGTATTAATCACACTAATACTTTTCAGATTTCAATTGACCTATGACCAAATGTCTTAACACGTAGCTCTGTATATTTATGACGTCGTTCGATTGTTTCGTATTAATCACACAAATACTTTTCAGATTTCAATTGACCTATGACCAAATGTCTTGACACGTAGCTCTGTATATTTATGACGTCGTTCGATTGTTTCGTATTAATCAAACAAATATTTGACTTGCCACTTAATTGCGAAGTCATACTGGAAAAGTCTGCCAAAAGGTGCTGTGATGGGCCTTTTGTGAAAGGTCAATTTGACAGGTACTGTCAATTGCACTGTAGTATCACAAAAGAATCAACATAAACATTTAACACCCAGATCAATGAAAAAGACAGTGATTCAGTAAAATCACCCCCCCTCCAAAAAAGAAAAAAACAACAACTCAAGCTATCGTTAAAAAATTTACTGTTGAATAAATTCTAAATTCATTATCACTGCATTTGATGGATTATAAAGCACAATATAAAGACATATATAATTCAATGAATTGTTATAAAAAAGCTTTTGTTTTTTCTTTACCATTGATAATATCTCTCTCTCAATTTATCTCGTCTTGGTTCTTTTTTTTTCACTTATTCAACACTTTGACACAACATTTTTTTGTGATAAAATTAAACAGTTGATAGTTTTCTTTATTGTGTAACAAGACTAGAGAATTCAGATTTGTTGTCATTTTGACAAAACTTAAATACTAAAATATTTTTTATCACTCATATCTGATTACTAATGTACAATTGGAATGGAGTTGATAATCTGTTATTTGTAGGAAACAAATGCTGATGATTGTTTAAAATATTTTTGTCCAATTTTGAATAATTTTTTCTACCATCATATAGACAATTTCCCAATGTATAGGGAGGCAATATTTTTGTACAGGGGTATAAAGTAGATAATTTACATGTTTTATTCTTTGGCAACATCATAAACAGAAGTTCTAAGACTCTTTTAAGGGGGCATTAGGTGTGTTTTTCCCCCTTTTTTTACCACTTAGATTGATACACAATAAGAAAAAAGAAATATACACAGGACACATGTATAAAAATTCTTAGATTTCTATACATTTTGTAAAAATTGCTTGAGGAACCCAGGTTTGGCACTTTTTCAAATGCAATTAATATAACTCAACCTTACTATTTGTATATGCATACCACACTGGACCTGACCATATTTTCACAAAATGAATAGGAATATAAGATCATCTTTTATGCCTATGTATAGCTCTTATTTGTTACTGTACATTAAGTACAAGTAGTAAAAGTAGAAAAATCAAAATAATTATTTTTGGTAAACACAGCTAATGCCCCTTAAAATGTTGTCCATAATACATGTAGTTAATAAAAAAAAGAATACATAATAATGCTGATGTTTTATACTTTGCTATGCAGTATCCGTGTTGATGACTTGGGTTATTTATTTGACTTTTGAAATGTATGGTGGCACCAGTAGGCTTAAAATGAGAAATTATATCACAGTGAATCAGTCAATACATAGTCCTAATTTGGCAATGCAAAATTATATTATAAGCCAGATAATAAAAAAAGACTATAAAATTTTCAACATCATCGATTGTCACATGTCAGGTCAAAAGTTTTGTTTTCACATCAACTTATGCAATACTATAGTAAAATCTATACAACTTGCACGGAGGAGTCTTGTGAACCAATTCTTGGCCAGGATGAGTTTGAATCTTAGGGAGTTAAGCATAACAATAAAATTACACAGACTAGAGTAATTGTTCCTACTTGTCGCCATACATAAGACAGTATTCATTGAGGAATATAACTATTTTTTGTGCAGCTTGCCTTAACCCAAAAGTTACTAGAATCATTCATGTGGTTACCGCTACCTTATATGAATCAGACAATATGTTGACTTAAAGCAATATAGATATAAATTATAATCCAATAATCCAACATTTAATTGCATAGGTTTTATATCCTCTGGGTAACTCCTATAACATCATAGATGGTATACCAAAACCCTGGTAATTTTTGCCCTTACATAAGTGGGCAAATCTAAAAAGAAAACAAAATTTTCAAGCTAAATAACTGAAAAATGACCATATATGCCATCCATGAGACTGTAGTGTTACAGGGTGAATTAAAGATGTCCTGACTATGTTTTGAAATAAAGGGTGAAAATAACTAGGGGCAAAAATAAACAAGGGCAGACATAACCTGGGGCTAAAATAACCAGAGGTAGAAATAACCTGGAGTGAAAATAACCAGGGGCAAAATAACCTTGGGCAAACATAACCTGGGACCAAAATAGCCAGGGGCAGAAATAACCTGGGGCAATTATAACCAGGGGCAGAAATAACCTGGGGCAAAAATAACCAGGGACAAAAGTAACCAGGGGCAGAAATAACCTGGGGCAAAAAAACAGGGGCCAGAAATAACCTTGGGCAAAAATAACCAGAGGCAGAAATAACTGGGGGCAAAGATAACTAGGGGCAGAAATAACCTGGGGCAAAAAAAAAACAGGCCAGAAATAATTTGGGGCAATAATAATTTGGGGCAAAAATAACCAGGGGCAGAAATAACCTGGGACAAAATAACCAAGGGCGAAATTAACCAAGGGCAAAAATTTTCAGGTAAACAACAACTATTATTCACCCCACGCATCATAATCGGGGATGTAATAATCATCAACAATACAGAGAATGATATTTTTGTCCAGTTAACAAAAACTTTTTAAGATAGAAAAAGATCACATTTATGCTACAATGCCCATTTCATGGGTGGATTAAGTTAACTATATATTTTGAGATATTTCATCCTATTTCAACTGTGCACCATAGCTGCCATATGATTATCTGTTCAAGTTAGCAAATCATTTTTTAATTATCACACTACTTAAGAATCCATCTTCATCAGAGCTTATTTTTAATCAAATGGAATTTCTTTAGATGATGTCCATTGCTATAACTGTAAAAAGTACAGTGAAATTCTAGCATATTTTGATCATTATTTGAAGATAATAACAAATGGTATTTAACCGATTGGTTCAGTTTCTCTCATTAACCAATCATATGCATCTATTTTTCCCTGCAATTTTAATTCACTGCCTACAATATCCCTGCATGTACTGTGATAATCATTTAGCCAGTCCATCTGAAAAAAAAAGAACAAAATAATTGATACATAAACCAGCATACCATATCCAAAGTAAAATACTCAAAATTGTTCGTATGAACCCATTGTAAAATCAGGTGGTGCTCAAGAAATAATTGTGTATCTTGTGCATAGATACCTATAAGTATATCAATCAAGCTTTTGTTGTGAATGCGTCTACCAGCAAATTGATATTTTTTAGATTGGTCGGATCTTTAATTATTGTTTAATGTTGTTTCAGATACTGTTGACCTCCATGCAGTCACCACGGTTCATTCTTTGTAATTTACACTGATAAATGCTTCTTGACAAATGGTACTTCTCAGATGAGAGTTGTGTTTATTTGATAAATTATTTGTTTGTATGAAAAAGCAGTAATGTAGAACTTAAGTACAAATACATACCTCTTTCTTAGACAGAAGTTTGGGATCAACCATCTTTGTTTGCATGGGTACGAGGGTCAAAGGTTCAAAGGTCAAAAAACCTTTGTTTTTGAAATTGTGCTGGAAACATAATAGATATACAAATCAAAAACACATCAAAGATAATTGTTAAATATTGCCAAAATGTTGACCAAATTAAACTTATCCGAGAACGCATTGTTATACCAGTAAATCAACATACTGACAGACAGGAATGGAGACAATTTGCACCTATCTTTGATCTATTTTGGGGCATACAAATAACCAGATATATAGATTGTTGTTTTTGTATCACTGTTTAACATCCCACTCAAAAATCTTTCACTCATATGGAGACGTCACCAAATGGCAATGAAGGGCTTCAAATTTTGGCCTATGCTTGACACTTCTGGCCATGGCAATACCTACTGTACCATAGGACCTCAGTTTTTACTGTCTCAACCAAAGGACAGAAATATGACCTGTCGCCAGCTGGACTCAAACTCACAACTTCATGATCAAGAGTTGAGCATGCTACCGACTGAGTCAGGCTGGCTCCTTTGGATTGTAACAAGGTAATAGTATAGCAGTGTTTGAAAATGTATTTAAATATTTACATAAATTTGGGTGATTGATAACTGATTATTTTCATATTTTGAAAAAAACATACCATGACTTTTTCTTACAATGTTAATCACTTAGCAATGATGTGAGACCCCCCCCCCAACAGTTTTCTGAGAACTGGAGTTTTTTACTGGGGTACAACATGTTTCATCAAATGCAGGCATATATTCTGAAGTTTCATAATAAATTAAAAATAAGTGATTAATGATACATTTCAAAACTGAATTTGTGATGATGATGATGTGTGCGAGTCAGATCAAAATGCTGTATGGAGTTACATGAATAAAACAGATATCCTATGTGCCAAGTCAGTCTGAAATTTTATCCTTAAAATGACCTTGTTAATTTGTGAAATATGTATGGTAGCTTTGATATGATCTCTGTGTTTTTTATCATTATCTGATAAAATTTGAATTGCTTTTATTATGAACATTATGAAAAATTACCCAAGGACATGTATTAATTATAAAATAGGATATTTTGTAAAGCAAACCTTGGTTTCTGCCTTGACAACCAGAACACAGTTTTCAATCCTGATACCAAACTTCCCATCTTCATAGTATCCAGGCTCTGATCATAAAAAATGGATAATAAATGTAGGACTCATACATGTAATGAATATTGTAAAACAAGATAACAGATGTTCATGAACATGACCCAAATAAAAATAAACAAGCACACTTGAAGTCAAAAAGCACTGTTGCACATTCATATGTAATCTGTTGTGCTTCTGGAGTTTTCATGTGCTGCTTCAACTTTGTATAGGCATAGTGATTTCCAGTTTCTGTGCATTTGCATTAGTGACGAAATAAAATGTAGGTTGACAACATTTCTGAGTGTGGGAAGTGTCAGAATTTGGGGTCTTTTCTTCAAGAAAAAGATGATGGCCACTGAAAAAATTGTGTTCTACTGAAATTCTGGGTTGACATTCTTGAATCAATAGCACTGTTTCGGGTTCCTATCATGTCATTTTTAAAATGCCTATAGTAAATCGACAGTGACATGATAGGAACACAAAAGAATCTAGAATAATAATGCATTAATTACGAACCCGAAACAGTGCTATTGATTCAAGAATGTCAACCCAGAATTTCAGCAGAACACAATTTTTTGTTTCAGTGGCCATCATCTAAATGAGAATTGGAAATTCCCATCAATTCTAATCTTAAACAAGTCTGAAAAACAATCTGGTAGAATGTCAGAAACAAAGCACCATTTGAGACATTAAAGTTGGTCTGATATCTGCCCGATTTTTCCTTTTTGCATTTCATTTCTTTTTCTTTACACTCCCTTTATATACACAAATTTTCTAATGAGTCTCACTTGTAAAGCAAACATTCTAATTAACTCATTCGGCTTGGACAGCCTTATCTAAGATAAGCCTCAGCAGCTGTTTATAGCATGTGCCCCAAGAAGATTATCGTTGCTGCTACTGCTGCTGGTAATTCATCAACACAACACAAAAACAGTCATAGCATTTTTATTTATGAATGTATCTTAATGAAAATTTCAGGTTAAATAGAATTTTTTTTACTGATTTTACTGATATAAAATTAATGATCTTACCATATTAATGAGGTGTCTAAATTTTAATCTACATTACAAAAAACAATTTACTCTCCATATATTTCTGGGAAATTTTCCACATGATATTGTTTAAAACAATCATTACACAGATTAATATCGCATTTTGAACAACCACTAAGAGGTTCATGTCTGACTTTGTTTTTTGTGCACTGTTTACACCTTTTTTTGGCATTAAGCTTGGCCAGTGATGTTTCCTGTTAAGACTGTGTAACAAATTCTGGTTTCCTTTTCCTCTTAGACGTAAAACTGCCAATGAGACGATGATCAAGTTTCATCCTAAACTCCACTTGTGTCCTGGTTCTTGGCTTGTTGTTTTTTGTAAATATATCATAAATAGGACGACTATACTTGTCAGCAGGTCTGAATGAGTTAACTGCCATGAGCTAATACAGTGGAATCTCATTATTTTGAAATTCACAGGACCGCCCCATTTCTATTACTGCAAGAGATCTGGAATTCTGGATAACCGAAATTTTAATTAATAAGGACTAGCCATTCAACTTTGATATAAACAGAATTTGGACTTGTCCAATTTTAACATAATGATATTCCAAAAACAAAAAAATCTGCAAGAAATAATATGCTTAACAACTTACCATCCGAAAGAATCATTCCCTCTTCTAGAGGTACATCTTGTAACGACACTCTTGAACTTATTCCACATGGTCCTATAAAAGACAAAATCAATAATTTGGGATACTCATCTTTCTTCAAGATCAGTTTATTAACAAAAAAAAAAAAAAAAAAAAAAGAAATATACATTTTACTAGGTATTTCAAGTGTTAAAAGGTGCATTAGATCATAACCAAGAATGATTTGGCCCCAACAAAACAAATAAATATCTGGTGTAATGGTTATAGTCATATGACGCAACACTTGACAATTTTTCAGTCATTTGCTAGTGGCCAGTTTTTAATGGAGGAGATTAAATCTGGTCACAACATCAGCCCTATCAGACAGTAAACAAGCAAACTTCCCCACTTAATCAAGAATCTAGCAGAACTCATATCCATGCTAACTACAAATGAGACATCAGGGTTTAAAGGGCAAAACTCTAGCCACTCAGACATGAAAACCCTCCATGAACATTTATCTTCTGGATCACTGTAATAAAACTCTCCTTATGCATCAAAATCAGAATCCTAAATCTAGATTACAAATTAAACGTTTTGTATTATAACAAAACCACAAAATTTTAGTTTTGACAAACTGTATAATTATAAACATACCTTCATGTACATTTAGAAAGGCACCCACACCATGTCCTGTGCCGTGTACATAATCTAAACCTATATCCCATAATGCTGTGCGTGCTAATGTATCTAACATATGTCCTGAAAAAAAGAAACAAAAATACAAGTTGTTATTTCAGTAGGCTAAATGTTTATTGATTTTGTAAAAACACACACTTGGTTTACATACAGTTACTAAGTCACACATATGTTCTACACAAGGAAATATACATTAGAACCTGTCTTGAGAGGCCAATGTCATAAAAGACCACCTATCTTTTGAGACTATCTTTTGAGACTACTCTTATAAAAGACCACTTATCTTTTGAGACCACTCTTATAAAAGACCACTTATCTTTTGAGACCACTCTTATAAAAGACCACTTATCTTTTGAGACCACTCTTATAAAAGACCACTTATCTTTTGAGACCACCTTATGAAAACCACTCAGTTTTAAAATATCTTGGTAAATAAAACCTCTTTTAGGGACCACCTGTCACGAGAGACCACATTTCAGTGGCAGAAAGGGTGGTCTCACAAGACAGGTTTTACTGTATTGAAGAACAATTATAACTATTGACACTTACCTTTTACACCATTTGGAAATATCGTGGAGCTTAGGTTTATATGACCTTTCAGCACTCTTGTATAACATTCCTGTAAAGTGCAGAGTAGAATTATATTTATATCAATGACCTATATTCATGCTTTATTTTTTTTATCATATTGTCCAATTCATATACCTTGATGGGCAGAGTGCCCTTTTGATTATCAAATGTACATTTCTACTCACTTTTTCAGTTAAGACACGCTTAGGTACAATAAGAGGTTATTTAACGTACAGGGTGACTACTGACAGCTCTTACCCCATGCTTAAGACAAACTTCATGGGAAAAGCATTTTATTCCTCACTGGATACACATAGGTATGATGACAGATAAGAACAATTACTCTTGTTAGTACAATGATAAAGTTTGTTATGATGTATTACCTAAAATTTAACTTGCCCAACTCGAGAAAGATTTCAATCGACTTCACCCCCCATGTTATATGTATTTGACCATACTTATGCTTGATTTCATTTCTATTTTCTGACACCTTTTTATCTACTTGCATCATTCATTGAAAGTTTACATTTCCTTTCATTTGACAGTCAGACTTGAATAATTTCCAAAATTTCCTAAATATTATACCTCTGTGAGAGTTCTCAACTATACCTTATTCAATAATATTGTAGGCTTTTACATACCTTTTCAAGTTGTGATGGAGTTCCAAAATGAATAGTTCTCGTCACATCTGTTGTGCCATCTCTGAAAATACAAAAATGTGGATTTTATTCACAATCATCATGATTATTTTATTTTTATCATTTTACATCCAATCGGGAATTTCTGACCAATATGAAATAACTGAAAGCTATGGCTGAAGTGCCACAGGTTTTGAACCGTTTTATGATCTAATGACAGTGCAGTGCAGGGCCTTTCGTGTGAGGTTGGAGCACAGATTGAATTTTGATATAAAGGACCCACGACTTTCACTTCTAATGCCAGGCACCTGAAAAGTGGAAAATTCATGAGCTGATGTTGTAAGGACTTGATTCCATGCCTTCAGCAGGCCATTTGCAATTCATCTTTCAGATGGTAAGTTGTTTAGCAAAAAGAGTTTAAGCTCTAGCAAACATAAATTATCACACAGATACAACATAAATTATCATCTTCAAAATGACTTACATGTACTGTGCCCCAGAGTCACACAGATACAAACATAAATTATCGTCTTCAAAATGACTTACATGTACTGTGCCCCAGAGTCACACAGATACAAACATAAATTATCATCTTCAAAATGACTTACATGTACTGTGCCCCAGAGTCACACAGATACAAACATAAATTATCGTCTTCAAAATGACTTACATGTACTGTGCCCCAGAGTCACACAGATCACAACATACAACATAAATTATCGTCTTCAAAATGACTTACATGTACTGTGCCCCAGAGTCACATAGATACAAACATAAATTATCGTCTTCAAAATGACTTACATGTACTGTGCCCCAGAGTCACATAGATACAACATAAATTATCATCTTCAAAATGACTTACATGTACTGTGCCCCAGAGTCACACAGATACAAACATAAATTATCATCTACAAAATGACTTACATGTACTGTGCCCCAGAGTCACATAGATACATTTCCTCTGTAGATAAAACAGTATCTGTCTCTTTTGTTGGTCTGAAATAAAACAATATGTCTTTGAGAAGTTAGTCATGAACAGTCTCAAAACATCATGAGTCAAAAATAATAATTGATGTCAAATGTTGTTTCACTGATATAAATTGACATCAAGCATCCTTCAAATTTTTAACTCAAATTTGAGGAAAGAAACTCAAACTACCGATATCTAACGGAATCCAAAATGTTGCAAAGAGACTGACAAAGAAACCAAATCAATGTCCCCCATGATTTTGGAGCATAATATTAGAACAATACAATGATGACACCTGCTGACAATATTGCCACCTAATTGAAAATGTCACCATTTGATTTAAAATGTCACCATCAGAAAGATAATGTCAATTTTGATTGATAATGTCAACATCAGAAAGATAATGTAAATTTTGATTGATAATGACACCATCTGATTGATAACATCACCATCTGATTGATAATATCACCTTTATTACTGATAATGTCACCAACTGATTAATAAGGTTACTTTTTGATTGAAAATGTCATCCACTGATTTATAATGTCACCATCTGATTTATAATGTCACCTTCTGATTGATGTCACCTTCTGATTTCTGATTGATAATGTCACCTTCTGATTGATAATGACCCTATTTGATTGATAATGTCACTATCTGATTGATAATATCATCTTCTGATTGAAAATGTCACCATTTGAATGATGTCATCTTCTGATTGATAATGTCACCATCTGACTGATATTGTCACCACTTGATTGATAATGTCAACATTTGACTGATACTGTCACCACTTGATTGATAATGTCACCAATTGACTGATATTGTCACAACTTGATTGATAATGTCACTATTTCCAGGTATACACTATAAAGGCTGTATACCAAATGAAGTGGTAAAAATATTTACTTGTAATGTATCACTGCTCCATGGGCACCAGTGCTAGATATGGTGGCAAAACTCAGACTTATGAAGTTCTCTTGTTCCCTGTAAATAAATCATAACAAAATAGTCAAAACAACCTAGGCAGTTTTAAACTATTTCTCAAATTTAACAAGTGACACAATTAAGTAAAATTAAAATATTATTTTCTTAAAGATTAAATATTGCTAAAAACACAAAAAAATTATCATTTATTGCATTGTTTTAATAACAGACCTTTTTCACAATATCGTCTGTCCTGTAATCTGCAAAATGATACTGATTCCCAAAAAACAATCACAGATCACATCAAACAATTTCTTGTAATTCAGAGCTCACTTTGTCTTCCTTCTTGTTGATATATATGTACTTAAAGTTACTAAGATTAAAATAATTGTCCTACGCAATCTATCCCTGATAAGTCTTACCTTTTTATTTTTTCCAGATTCTCTGCAGCAGACACTTCTGATACAGTCCCTTTTGGTATCTGTAAAATATCAATATCCACAAGATTATCATTTAAATTTTATAACTTTGTTTCCATGGTAATGACATAGCATGTGTTCAAGTTTACATTTAAATAAATTACTCTGTTTCATTCCTAGCCTCGGGTGAGTCATCTCTAATTAATGGTGAAAATATCGTTGTGACTGGTGGCATAGATTTCCCTGTGTGGAATTGATGCAAATATATAATACTTATATTATCACATCATACTGGATACTTCTACATAAAGTTAAACATGTAAACTGAATCAAGAATGGGCCAAATTTCAAGAATTTACAGTAAAGTATTTTACATATCTGCCAAGATTATTTCTTGTGTACTCAGGTCCATAGTTGATTTTCTAACCAATATTTAGTTGCTGTAATTGTAGATTTTATTCCACATATATCTCTTTTTGCAAGATATCTAGAGTCTTGGTAACCTGATCTGACAAGTTGTTTTATTTGGTGATCAGGAAAAATATTTTCACCATACTCAAACAAGTTGTAAATTTTGCCACATGACTTTTAAGAAGACTTACCTCTTTCTCTAACCATGAGAAGTATTCGCATAAAGTTACAGCATCTTTAACCTGCAGACAAATTAATATGAAATAAGGTGTTTATGACCATGACTATTTATATTTTACATAAATGTGACCTACATTTTAACAAGGTCATCAACTTCCTAACGTTATGTACATAAGCTGATGATAAGTATAACCTTTATACAGACAGGTGTTAGGAAGGTCATCAACTTCCTGAGGTTATGTACATGAGATGACTGGTAAGTATGACTTTCATACAGACAGGTGTTAGAAAGGTCATCAAGTTCATGAGGTTATGTACATGAGCTGATAAGTATGACCTAGACTTCCTGAGGTTATGTACATGAACTGATAGGTATGACTGTCATACATACAGGTGTTTGAAAGGTCATCAGCTTCCTGAGATTATGTACATGAGCTGACTGGTTAGTATGACCTCATACAGACAGGTGTTAGGAAGGTCATCAATTTCTGAGGTTAAGTTCATCAGCTGATAAGTATGACCTTTATACTGACAGATTTAGGTTGATCATCAATTTCATGAATTATGTATGTGCAATGAATGGTTAATTTCCTTTTGGTATTTTCACTTTTTGATGGAAACTCATAGAACTAGAAACAGTTCCCATTTTAAGATAAAGCAAGTTTTACATTTGCATATAATGAACAAAATTTAGGAGATTTGCAGAAAATAAACAGTTGTATATTATTAATGAAAGAAAATATGCACAGATAAAATAAATAAGATAAAAGTTTTTGATAAAGTATAGACAATAAAGAGAAGTCATACTTACATGGGCCGTTTTCATGCCTTTAATTTCTGTTTGATTTTTAACAGCTTTCATGAGAGCAACGGGTGAAGGTTGAGATAACCGTCGTTCCTGAAAAACAGTCATCAGAGTTAATGCTAAAGAATTCAAGATGGGTATAAACACATATCAATAAATTTGTCTTAGCAGAATAAAAAATAGTTCACTTGTCACTGAAAGTGATACCAAATCTTTAATTCTAAATCAAACCAGGTCAAGAATTGAAACTTTGGTATTTGTACATACATCTTCTTAAGATGTATACCTGTGCCAAATATGAAAAGCCTAGGTAAAGAAATAACTTAGATATTGTCTGGACAAATAAAATAAACAAAGGGGACTAGTAGAAAGAACAATTTTAAATATGACACTCCATCTCCTTAAAATGTGTACCTGTACCAAATATGGGGAGCCTGGGTGAAGAAATAACTTATATAAAGCCAGCACAATAAAATAAACAAAGGGGAATAACTCTCTGATATATGACATTTTATCAAACAATACATTTCACTTTCTATGTTCAGCAACTGCATACCTGTAAATTTTTTGCCTTTGTTATTTTTCTTTACCCCGTCTTTTTACCCTGTCTTGTTAACATTTTTTATCCCGTCTTGTTACCCTTCTTTACCGCATCTTGTTACCCTTCTTTACCCGATCATGAATTTGTTCTAAATCACCACCGTCTCATAAATGGTATGAATGTCTGTGCTTCAATTACAGAGCTTGAAAATTTTGCTGTAAATTTACCTCCTCATCTAAGGACAAAATTGGCGAAAATTAAATGGAAGTGAAATTTTCAAAAGCATTAGCAAATGAACATTAAATTCCAAGGACCTGTTTGATCTATTTTAAGAACAAACTGCATTATAATATTGGTTGTACTCATTTTTTTTCAGCAGGGTTTTGACCAATCAGAAAAATGCTAATCCATAGTGATGTAACAACGTATTTATCTACCTTAGTGACAGCATCTGTCAATGCCTGACTTGATTTTGGACTTATCTGAAAACAAAATACAGATAAAATAAATAGAACATTAAGACTTATGATATGCATAATCTGGGATCAAAGTAGGTCAAAGTTCAAGATCAAGGTAACAAGGTCAAAAGTCAAAGTACCAAATGAAAGGTCTGGTCATAAGAAATCTATATGCGAAATTTCAAAGCCCTATCCCTCATGGTTTAAAAGCTATATCCAATGTTAAAGATTTTGAAAAGTAGGTCACAAAGTCCAATGTCAAGGTCACTAGGTCAAAAGTCAAGGAACCAAATGAAAGCTCTGGTCATAAGGAATCTATATTTGAAATATCATAGCCCTGTCCCTTGTGGTTAAAAGTTATAGGCCAGGATAAAGTTTTGTCTAATGATGACAACAACAACAATGACGACGCCAGGGGTATGGCATTAGCTCCCCCCCCCCCCCCCCCCCCCCCCCCCCCCAATGCTACCCTGTGATTGACTGCAAGATCAGGTACCTTTATTGTTATAAATACAGACAAACTTGTATATAGAGATCTCCTCAGGAACACAAGAAAATCAGTCTTTATAGGGAGGTGTTCTTTATATAAAGGTTTATTTGTTCACAAATGGTACTACTGGGGACAGCAGTCTTTGTGGCCAGGTGGTCCTTATACACAGGTAATCGCTAAAGCAGGTTTTACAGTATACATCTAAGAACTGTAGGACTTTCTATCAACAAGCTAGATACCTGTCTCAGTTATAAATTTATCACTGTTTAAAAAACAGAAAAGACCAGAATTATTGACTTATGATCAACTTCCAAGAACTGAACAAATTTACCAGTCCACATGTGGTACTGTTTAGGAAGTTACACTGTATTTTGGTGTTTATATGTATAGTCACTGCTTTTGTTTTGTCTTATAATACACGAGAATTTTATTTTAGTTGGAAAACTTGAATCTGATCTTTTTTTAATGAATTTCCATAATAAAATATTTTTAAACTTCAGCTCTTATATTTTATAGCTGTTTTTTTTTCAATTTTTTTTCATTACTTAAATTGATGTACAATAACAAAAATGAGATATACACAGGCATGAAAATTCTTAAATTCTTATTTTGTGAAAATTGCTTGAGAAACCCAGTTTGGCAATTATTCATTTACGCATTGATTCTATATTTTTTCCATGTCACTAGGAAATGACCTGAATGAAGACTGTGCACAATGTGTAATTCGCAAAGAGAATTATGCAAAAGTGTGCACAGTCTTCATTCAGGTCATTTCCTAGTGACACGAAAAAAAATATAGAATCAATGCTTATACTTAAATTCCAATAACAAGTCAGTATTTTTTTTAAACATTCAGTGTTTAATTATTGATTTTCCAAAATAATATGAACAAACAAGTTAAACTGTCGCACTTTAATTGCGTCGTTATGACAACCGCTAACAACACTAGACTATTATGTCATTTTTACGTCATCATCACGATGAATCTAGGAAGAGAAGTTGATGTGTGGCTGCTTTAATTAAAATTACAGTTATTGAAAGAGGAATTTGAAATAAATCCCATGGAGAGAGTAATAATGGTATTCAATGATACTGGAATGTTAGTATATCCATTGCTTTGGATCGCCTTTGCAGACAAGTAGGCCTAACTGCAGTAGCGATAAAGTTCTGACTGTTCTTGAATTTAAAACTGATGCTAATGCACTTGAACTTGGGGCCGATTCAAAATTACCAGTTGAAATGGAAGACAGGGTGTTACTAATAGATTTTTCTGTTGTGTGGTGTATTCGCGGTTGTAACTTATGACCACTTTCACTATGATGACCTGTTTTTATTTTGCGTGACGTAAAACAAATCTGTGTATTGCAAATACCCTACATGTAAAGAAAAAGTAGTGCCGTCTGGGAATGGCTGAATTACCGTTCACGTCACTGATGTATGACTCAAATGTTTTCTGGATTGTTAACCAATGAAATCATCGGAAATTTATTAAATTTGAATTATTTGCAAATGATTAATTATACCTTACTATTTGTATATGCATACCACACTGGACCTAACCTTATTATCACAAAATATGTAGGAATATAAGAATATAAGTATATCTCTTATTTGTTATTTAACAACAATCTCAGTAGTAATAAAACCTAATAATATTTTGGAAAACACAGCTAATGCCCC
The DNA here is from genome assembly GCA_030159075.1 of Atrina japonica. Lineage (NCBI taxonomy): Eukaryota > Metazoa > Mollusca > Bivalvia > Pterioida > Pinnidae > Atrina > Atrina japonica. Next base: position 137,201 of record BROG01001064.1, read on the forward strand.
ATTAAGTTTGTATCAAGATAACCTACCCAGACTTTGCCTTTAATTGCACCAGTGAGATCAAACACAAAACTTCTTATGCTATCGTAGGGGTGAATGGTGATTTTTACTGTTGAGTCTTCATCTGTCCCGTTAAGGTGCAGATGCTTCCTCACCGCATCATCCACTTTGCTGTTGTCTATAAATAAACTATAATTTAAACAACAGTTAATACAAAATAATACATATCTGTATAAACAACAGACTTCCGAGACCCTGAACCACTCATCTACAACGGCAATGATCTGAAAATATAACTGCAAAACATCCTATTTATACTGTAGAATCAGAAAATTTGGTGGGGTTAAAATTTTGTAATTAAAACATAAAACAAATTTGTTGACCTTAACTTTTGTTGACCTATTTGTAAAAGAACATATTACTAGGTTAATGCATGTAAAATTTTGTCGTGGTTTAAATGTTGTTAAAAAATAGAAAAAATGAAATAAACGAAATTAAACCACAACAGAATTTTCTGATTCTACAGAAGTTTCTGCTGATATACAAGTCCTAAAAAATCAAGTCCCACCTTTTTGTGGGCCTATATCATGGTGGTACCTACATGTGGTCAGGCCGCAAAATAACACAAGAGTGATCATTCAGGTTATGTGGAGATTACGACAAATACCAATAACGTAACCTCCTATTCATTTTTGATGAATTTCATTTTTAAGTCTTCAGTTTTACCTGCGTAACCTGCAGGCTATGGTCATTCCTTTTAGCATAACCTGTACATGGATTACCATAATTGCTGTTACTCTGTGGCCCGGTGGTATAACACCAGATCATTCACCAATAATATGAACAAGAGTCCATCATTTTATTTGAAAGCAAAATCTTTTTCTTATCTCAAAAACAGAAGAAACCTGAGACCCTATATATAAAAGTTGTACTATTTCATGGATGAATGTTTGGTTGATCATGGATGAAACAATTGAAGATGATTGATTTATAAATAAATAGGTCATAATGTGTACTTACTTCACAGAATCCATAGTAAGAACAGCATAGGCAAAAAATACAGGATTGTATTCTATTTCTGCTCCCCTCATATTGAAAAGCCCTGTCAGGAAAAAACACATAAATATGAATGTTCTATAAATAATAAAAATAAATTTTGTCATGCAAAGGGCCAGTAAAAAAAATATTGGGGAGGCAATGTATTGAAAAAAAAAAAAAGGAGGAACATCGACACAAATGTTTAGATCCCCTACCAAGGGAGTTGTCCATAGCAACAGGAAAAATATTGAAAATAAAAATTCTGCACATTAAATAAAATACTTCAAGACATCAATGATAATGTGCGCATGATGATTCATAAAGTTATCTTGAACAGTTCTTGACATCCGGAAACAATTTAAAAATTCTTAATTTTGGCTATGAGTTTCCACTGTAACAGAATAAATATAAAAAATGAAAATTCAACAATAGCAAATGACACTTCTAGGCATCAAGGTAGATATGAACATAGCATTACCCGAAGTTATCCTGAACGGTTCCGAGATAAGGTCCGGAAACACTAAAATTGGTGATTTTGGCTAAAAGATGTGTTTCTATGGCAACAGGAAGAATATTCCATGATAGCAAACTGAACTTATCAACATCAAAATTGATATGCACATGAGGTTTCATAAATATAAAAGGTTTTTGAGCTATGCTCCAGAAACAGTAAAGTTTGTGACTTTGACTATGTGTTTCCATGGTTGGTTCATTTCATAGATCTCAAATTTTAAGTAATTTTGTATTCAGAGATATTTTATTTTGCATTTAATTGGTTAAGAGTTCATTTGAAAATTTGAAAAGGCTGTCAACATAGGTCATATTGCTTTTAATCTTTTCTTAATTACAGCGGCGTGAATAATCACTGTGCATCAGAACTTAATAAATGCCTTATAATAGTGTAATTATTTACTTCTTCAAGGTGAATACAATGATTCATCTACCCTCAAAAGCAATACTGACCTTGACCCTAGGGCTTGGTGAATATTAAGATTTTGGGTAAATAAATCATAATAAAAAGTCTAAAAAGTCATTAACTATAAAACATAATTGACAAAAAACGTAACACACTAGCATACTATGATTAATTGATCTATGGTGATCAACTTACATGCGATCTCATCTAAAGCTGTGAGTAAAAGGCCTCCACACTGTTTTGATTTCATCTTCTCTCTCACATTCTTTACTTTAGTTTGCCAACTCAATCCTACAATTCAAAAAGATCAAAAGAAAGTGAAATATGATGAAAAAAACATAATGCCCCCCTACACCCCCCCCCAAAAACGTATTACAGCTATGAAGATTTAAAGTCCCATAACTCTTACATAATTGTCAGGCATAATCAAATTCATATTCTATGTTCCACTGACAAGACTTTTTCTACCTATTCTGGAAAAATGCCACCGTTCGACACAATTGGAAATTTTAATGTGAATTTTTTTCAAGAACTGTTATAATTACCCTGCTGATATAAATGAAAAGAAAAGTAAGCCAAATATGAAAACGGTAAAAGTCCTGCAGAATCTTGTCCAAAATTGAATTCATTCTAGAAGATAAAGCCTCATACCAAATTTGGTTAAAATTTGACAAAAGAGACATAAGGTATTTGACAGAAAACAAAATGTTGCAAAAAGACAAAATATATGAACTAAAAATACAATATACCCCATCTTTGATCTTAAGAAAGACTAAAGATATAGAACATGAGAAATAAATTTGAACAAATTAACCCTCTTGAGGCCAGGAAAATACTCATGACAAACTGATGATATAGTGGAACATGTCATGAGAGACCACCTGTCTTCTGAGACCACACTCTGAAAACCACTTGATTAAATGATCCTATAAATAAAATCTCTTTAGAGAGACCACATGTCTTTAAAGACCACATTTCAGTGGCAGATTGGTTGGTCTCTTAAGACAGGTTTCATTGTACAGTGTTTTCTTGTTTAAAGGACAAAATAATAATCTTTGAAATATTTTGGTAATAATTGGCAGTCCCTGATCCAATAAGTTTCTAGAAAATTTTATTACTGTCTGTAATCAACTTCATATTATGCCATACCTGTAAAACTTTCCGTCAAAATCAGGAGGGATTTTTTAGGTGGGGGTGGCTGGTCATCCCATATGATATCTATCAAATTCTGTGGCACTGGGACCAGTGAATGACCTGATGATTTCAAAGCTTTACTCAGAGGTTTCCATGATTCTGAAAAAAAAATTATATAGGGCAAGTATTAGAAAGATTGTAGTGAAGCTTAATAAGAAATTTGGTTTGTCTGTTTATTGTTGTTTAACGTCCCACTCAAAAATATTTCACTCATATGGAGACGTCACCAAATGCCGGTGAAGGGCTTCAAATTTTGGCCTGTGCTCTGCACATACAGCCATTGCGCAGTGAGGGTTCTTTAACCTGCTGACACCTACTGTGACACAGAACCTGGGTTTTTACTGTCTCATCTGAAAGACAGGAAACCAACCTGCCACCGGCTGGACTTGAACCCACGACCTCACAATCAAAAGTCCAGCATGCTACTGACTGAGCCAGGCCAGCTCTAATCAGAGGTTTCCATGCTTTTGTAAACAAAATACGGGTTGTAACACAGTTTGAAAAATACACAGTCAATGACATTTTTCAGTATGTCTCTTTACATTCTACAGTAAAAAGTGCTTTAGCTACCACCTGTGTATAAAGATCACCTGGTCACAAAGACCGTTTTTTTAATGTCCAGAATAGTACCTTTTGTGTACAAATCAACCTATATATAAAGACCACATCCCTATAAAGACTGGTTTTGTTGTGTCCCTAAGGGGGTTGCTATATACAAGTTTAACTGTATTCATTTTATGTGTCTTTACACAAATTCTCAAATAATTTTTTACTTTTGTATACCTCATTTGACATTATAAAAACAGTGAAAAAAAAACCAAAAAACAAAAAGTAAGATGTTGCACCGTGACTGAAAAGCATGAGACATTCTGTTGTTGATTAACTAACTTGATTTATTACTGAATAAAAATTCAAAAAAGTAAATAAACAAGAGAACTAACCTGACGACAAAAGAAATGGGTCAACACCTACTCTTCCATCTGTTGGTAAAATCTACAAAATAAACAACATTCAATTTAACATGCATTCAAGTTAAAGTTTGCATGTTATTATTTTTATGTGTCAATGTAAAAGCCTACATCAATAAATAACCAATATGGCTGACTCTGTAATGTCTGGATACCGCAAAATACTGGCAAGTGAGATCAAAGATCTCTTAAAAAATGTTATAATAGACCATTTTCAAATTGTTCCATTCCGTCAGAATATGACTGTACTGAGATCAAGTGATTTAGGAAAGTCAGCCATTGTCATTTTTTATTACATATTTAAATCGACGACATTCAAATGTTTGTAGAGAGAGAAAGACAGAGAGAGAGAGACATGTTGGTAGAGAAAAAGAGTGAGATATATGTTTAGAGAGAGAGTGCGCGAGAGAGAGAGAGAAAAAAAAAGAGAGAGAGACAGACTGAGACAGAGAGATTGATGTTGGTAGAGACATGTTGAGAGAGAGAGAGAGAGAGAGAGAGAGAGAGAGAGAGAGAGAGAGAGAGACATGTTTGGTAGAGACAGACACTAGAGAGAGAGAGATAGAGAGAGAGAGAGAGCGAGAGAGAGAGAGAGAGAAAGAGAGAGATAGAGAGAGAGCGAGAGAGAGATAGAGAGAGAGCGAGAGAGAGAGAGAGAGCGAGAGCGAGAGCAAGATTGATGTTGGTAGAGACAGACACAGAGAGACATGTTGGTAGAGAAAGAGAGAGACATGTTAGTAGGGACAGACAGAGATATTGATAAACATATATATTCATTAAGATTTAATATCACTACGGTATATACCTTACTTAACCATTCAGCTTGGGTTGGAGTGCCTGGTTGTCCTGTTTGGTAAAAAAAATAAAACATTGAAAAGCAATGTATAATTTTCACAAGTGGTGATTTAATCCTTGATCATCCATCCCTTGACCTTAAAAAAGTGGCTATAAAGCAATGTAAAATGTTTTACAAATGATGATTTAATTCTTGATCACCCCATCCCTTGACCTTGAAAAATGTCTAAAAACAGAGCTGAATGGAGATTCTTCATTGCAGACTTACATGCCAGTGGCATTACAGGCAGTTACTAGCATCCTTTGACCTTGAAAAATTGGCCAAAGACAGAAATGAATGGAGATCCTTCATCGCTGCCCTACATCACTGTGGCATTATAGGCAATTACTAGAATCCCTTGACGGGAGTAAATTTAATACTCTCCCAATTGCATTTGCGACCATTTTTATGACTGGTTGATTGGAATTTGCACAGCCAATCACCTAGATGACGAGTACGACCGTATCGGTAGATGTCTGTATGTCTGTTTTTCTCTCCTCTTTAATTCTTGTCCATCAATTTTGCCATGTAAAGCTGGGTCGGTGAGATGTTTAAATGTTGTACTTGTAACAATATTATGTTCAAAGGTATTACTATACACAACAATGTGTACATGTTGACAAGGTGGTAAACTTTCAAGAAAGTTTCGTGATTTGTTTGAATCCTAGTTAGATCAACACATGGTGAAAACAGCACTTAGGTCATGCACATCGACACCTAGTGATTTCAGCACTTGTTTTTTTATAACTATTTTTGGCAGTTGCTTGCAAATTATTTTGATATTGGCACTCGGGCCTATTTTCAGTAGATTAACTCATATTTTTCAACGTTATCTGGTAGGATATCATAATAATTACTGCCTTAATTACGCAGCCATTAGGCCCTCTTTGAATCCTTTTCAGTGACATGACTTTGTGACTTATAATTATCAAGAGAGTATATTATACACACTAATTATTTTTGAAAATGAATCTTTTCTGCTGAGATACCTATTTTTAATACCATTTTGTTACCTTGATAAATATTTCCAAGTGTTAAAATGAATATTTTCAGGTGCCTATTTAACTACACTAAGTGCTAATTTACATGTTTCCGATGTACCAAAATCAATCAGGGGGGTTGGGGGGAGTTGACTTGTAACCATTCCTTGGACTTGTAAGTCTTATCATGTGGTGTTACATTGCTGAAAACCCCCAGCAAGAAACAGCCATAGAATACTCCAAAAAGTACCAAAAATTGTTTTAAAGAACCACTTCTCTTCTCAACAAAGTGGATGGGAAATTGTTAATGAATGGTACATGTAGATTCAAGAGACAAATTGCATGCAACATGATAAAAGTGATATAGAAACTGAAATTGAATTAGAATAAACTTGAGAAATTTGGTTTATTTCTTTTTACTTTTTTATATGAAAGAATCTGAAGAAATAGCTGGGCCCCTGAATTTCAATCTGTCCCCCTAGATATTTTTTCTAGGGGCCCGGCTGGCCCCTGGATCCAGCAGCCAATTTTACTCCCTGCTTGACCTTGAAAATCTAACTAGAGACAGAAATGAATAGATATCCTTCATTGCTGTCCTGTGACATTACAGCCACTTACTTGTGAGTAAAAATTGCCACAAGGTTCTCCACAGGATGAAAATCATGGTGGCAGAGACGTTCCAATTCATGATAATGATTTGTTTCGTATAAAGACATGAATCTTTTATTAAGACTTATTTACATCAATAACAAACAATGGACATCAATATCATAGTATCAATATACATACAAACAACAAAAAATACTGAAACTGCAAATATCAGGGCGGTGGAAGGAAATCTGATTGGAGGGATTTTCTGCATTCTTTTGGGAATGGGGCCTGGGCATTTTGAATTGGGAATATTAGCAACATTTTATTGAAATTGGGAAATCTAAAACTACACAAAATGGTTTGAAAATACAGGAATCTCTTCAAATTGATTGTCATTTGACTTCAATTTCGAACAATATGACTGCAAATTGGGGAAAATGCATTTTTTTTTTGCTTTGGGAATTAAGCCTTATTTTGGTCCCTCATGATAAGTGGAAAATCTCTGAATTGTAGCAGGAGAAATCTGAAGGTAGTGGAAACATTTCAAATATGACATACAGTAATGTTTCAACAGACTATGGTGATCCCTGCTGGCCCATCAGGGTCTGATATAAATATTGACCACAGTAAGTACACAAGTAACAACACTCACTTTGGACTTTTATAGTAGTAAATATGTCACATTTGATTTCATTTGTTTTTCATTTCCACATTACTGAATTTTACTGCAGGTGTCTTCGTTTATCTTCCTCGTTTTCTCTCTTTTTCTTTGACACTTCCTTCTCTCTGACTCCTGAACCCCTCTCTGACATTCACTCCTCCCTCTGGATCCCCCTCTTTCTGACTGTGCATATGGAGAGTTGTAGGATACATTTAATATTAAAATTAAAATATACTTTAATATGCAAAAAATTACCATCTTTCATGAGTGTCCAGTTACTATCAAGCTGTTTCTCTGCCTGCAGATAATATCGCCCATCTGTCCATAATGCTGCCTTACTATCTGTTATAATGGCTGTACCTAAAAGGGATATCAAGAAATACATCAGCAATGAGTGACAACTTGTGTAACATGACAATTGGTGTAATGTGGCAACTGGTGAAAAATTACAACTAGTGTAAAGTGACAACTGGCTAAAAGTGACAACTGGTGTAAATTGACAACTGGTGTAAAGTGACAACTGGTGTAAAGTTACAACTCGTATAAAGTGACAACTCGTGTAAAGTGATTTATGTAAAGTGACAACTGGTATAAAGTGACAACTGGCTAAAAGTGGCAACTGGCTAAAAGTGACAACTGGTGTAAATTGACAACTGGTGTAAAGTTACAACTGGTATAAAGTGACAACTGGTGTAAAGTGATTTATGTAAAGTGACAACTGGTGTAAAGTGACAACTCATGTAAAGTGACAACTTGTGTAAAGTGACAATTTGCATTATTTTACCTGATATTTTGTTTGTCAGAGAAATTATTGTTTTCCTTTCATTTGGAAAGCTAGGCAGCGTCTTGTCTTGGACACATAAAAGTATTCATGTGTTTACATGCTCCATGGCTATTGGCGAGAATTGGTTGCTGAACAATATATTTCATCTGGGTACTTTTGCATTATTTCATAAAATATCCAACTTGCATACCAAAGTAGACATGGTATCTGATCAATTATTTCCAAATACAGTCAGACCTGCCTTAATGGCCACTGGTTTTCAGCAGCAGTTTGAATTCCCCCAATCAATTTACAATATAAACATACCTAAAGTAGCAGTCACCCGTCTAACGCAGCCAACAGCCAGTGATATACACAACAGAATGCTTGGCTACACTGGTTTCAGTGGTCAATCTTTTAGTTATAACACATTGTTATGAATATTTATTGGTAAGTGAATATGTTACACACTGCATAATGTACATCAATTTTCTTGTGATTTTTGTCAGACTGGAACCAAAGGCCACCTGTCTTATGCAGCAACTTTTTCAACTTCTCTTGAGTAACTGCTAAAACCAGGTTTGAAGTTTGACTTAATAATTATATCACCAATATAGCAGGTGACACTCAAAAAAAATCATAAAAGTAAATGAATAACAATGATCATAATTTTTAAAAGCACTTCCAATTTAGTGTGTGACTTTTCAGTTGCAGAACTTTGTATCAGAAACCCCATGAAGTTTACTTCACTACCAAGACAGGTCTTTCAGATGAAAACCAAGGTCCCATGTACTGGAAGGCGTGGTACATAAAAGAACCCTCAATGCATTGGCATCAATCCATAGCACAGTTCAAAATTTGTGGCAATTCACCTAAAGCTTGTGACATCTCGATATAAGTGAAAACTTCTTGACAGGATATAAAACAACAAACAATCTATCCCGTAAAACATAAAGAGACAGTGTATCTAGTACAGTCTCAGATGTGACCTCATCAGGATTCAAACACATAAATCCTTGCTTGCAAAATGATACTCCTATAGCACATAAAATAGAGCTTAATGCACAATTAAGGATATGCAAGTCGAGTTGGACAAAGTAAATTAAAATGTAAGTTACCCACCTGCCGAACCATTAAAACCAGATACAAATTCTCTTCTGCAGTCACACGGTGCAATATATTCACTCTGAAAACAGAGGAATAATAATTCAGTCTTGTTGAAAAATGTGAAAATTGAACATTTGAAGTAGCAGTTTATCATCACAGATGGTACTCTCCATAATCTGAAAAATGTTATACATAAAATTGAAACATTCTATGATACGTGTATATTGTAGGATTATATGTTTAGGAAGGAAGGAAAAACATTTTATTTTGAAAATTTATTTTTTGGTTTTTCTGAAAAATGATAAATTGTCAAACTAGAAATTTCTGTACTCTACATCTATAATTAAACAGCAAATTCTTAAAATTAAATTTCAAAGTTCTTTAAAATCAGAGTACATTTTAGTGATGCAATTCAAAAACTAATCTAAATAAAATGAAAGTTTCCTTATTAATTGTACATGTGTTTTCAGATCCATATGTGCTAGCTAATATAAACAAAAGATATGAAAATATTCTTAGATTTTCTAAAATTGTTTAAGATGAAAAAAGTTTGTTTTCAGTGTGTTTCATGCCACTATCAACAGTTTTTCAACAACACAATGATGGCTTGGTTTTAATGTTGGTGGAGAAAACCCCAGATATAAAAATTGTAGAACTTAGTCAAGTCAGCAATTAAACTTCCCCATCATAATCAGCTAAGGTTTCAACAGATCTAGAAGTTGACAATCTAATTCAAAACCAGTCTCTTACAGCTTCTGTTTTCTGATCTTTTGTGTAGAAGATGTTGTAAGTTTATATTCTCACTGGTCCAACACCTCATTGCAGGTTTCATTAGATCCTCTATTCAACGTATCAGAAACAGGAGTGATGAGAGATCTGTATTAATTAGATTGACAAGTTGACAATTTAAGGTAGAGATATTGTGATATTCTAACCACTCAGTCAACCATGCTCCCAAAAGCTTTACCTGGTGGGCATCTCCTGATGGTACAATATAGGCATTTATGTATTCTGGAACATAACTCTTGTTCTTCATCAAGGCCCTTAGCTTCAATAAGACTGCTGTAGTGTTCTTGGCTGGCATCTTCAGTATGTCTGTAAAAACAGAAATTTGCTGCCTATATAATGGTATTGTTGTAAAATTGAAATTACAGAGGTCAGTGGATAAAAAAAGTCTCAGAAGGCCAGTTGTCAAAATGAATGTCATTTAGTGTACATATAAACTGTTCACTCCTATAATTAGATAAATTAAAGTTCATATTTTTTAATCCCAGCCTAGCCGTACATTTTTACCAATGCCTTGGTGCCCAAATAGATACCTCACAGTGCAGTTATGAGTGTTGTGCGAGAATGAAATTATCTCTAAAAATCAGACCAAATATAAGCCGCACTGTTCACCGAGGCTCGAGTTCGAATACAAGTCTAACTGTACAACTTTTCCTGGCCTGTTACAGTATACATGTAATGATTCTCCATATGTAACAAAACTATTCCATATATATGGAAAAAAGAAATATAGTTTACTATATATTAAAGCATAAACAAATTCATTTTGAACATCCCTTCATTCAATAGCAGACATAGACCTATGTATTTGATTGCAGGGATATCCCTAGGCCTATTTTGGGTCCAGTTAAAAGATCATTCCTAATGCAAAAATGGCTTATATGCAAAAATTCCCAATCTGGAATTTCAAAATAAATAAATACCAGTAGAGTATTTTCAAACAAATGCCTAAAATTAAGTTGTTCTATTTTAGTAAAAATGTGTCAATTTTGGAGGTAGGAAAATCCCTTGATTGATTTTACCAGTAAGCATATATTCTAAACTGATACTATTTTTACTAGCAGGCACAAATAAGAAGGACTGCCCGAAAGGTTGCATGAGCATAGGTACATACATTTTTTACAACAGGGACTGTACTTTTTGGCAGTTTACAGTAGGCCTACATTTATAATGATCATACAAAAAATTCAGAATTCCTAAGTTTCAGATTCCAACCTTCTTGTGACTGAATATAGTGTTCCAGCAACCCTAAATGAAGAACTTTAAAGAACCCTAAGGAACTCTAGCTTTATTTTCACTATTCTTGATTATGTCTGTGTAAAAACGATAGAATCATTATCTTTAGAACGTATTTATTGAACAATCAAAGGTTGAAATGACAAATCACCCATAAGTTATGACTGGTATAAATAGGTTAGCCTATTACAAAATGATAAATGAATTTAAGAAGATATTAATTTAACGAAAATGAATGCACAGAAAAATAGTTTAAGAATAATTTGAAACAAGAGTTTGATCAAAGCAAGAAAAAACACAAAAATGAAAGTGCCAACTAGAACTAGCATAAACTTGTATAATTTCTATTTCAAATTTATAAAATTCAAGTCTTTTGTCTATAAAATTGCATTTATGTATGTAGTTTGTATTGCATTAATTAATTCTTAAATACACGACACATCATTTTATCAATCATTCAATGCTTCACAACACAGACACCCCCCCCCCCTTCAAAGTGGGAAACAGGTGCCTGTGGATGTGCTAGCCTACAATAATGTACATCCTGCCATACACCATCAACAAAATGGAAAGTATTATTCCTGACGCACTAAAGCCATTTATAATTGATATAGACTCTTTAAGACTTGGGAAACAATTCCAACTTCAACAAAATACCAGTGTAGTCGCCGGTGTAGCTAAATGGTACAGGTCAGTGCAAATATGAATATTTAAATCAAATGACGTCATGTCAACAGTTCGTAGATCACACGTGTCGTGGATTTTAAAACTTTATGTTTACAATATTTATCGACTTTAATTTGTATAAATTTACATTTTCGTATAAGAAAGACACTATTTCAACAGGTGCTCACAGTCTGGACTATCGTATTTCAGTAAAAACCCTTTTTAAAAGCAAATCTCCTTAAGGGAATGTATCAGAATACAACACCCCCACTCTAGCAATTGCATTTAGCAACAGGTTGGTGTTATTTGTCAACCGCT
>BROG01001065.1:0-67500 GCA_030159075.1 Atrina japonica
ATTTCAACATGTTTTTAAATAATTGGAGAGTTCTGAAATAAGGGTTTCTGTTTTTGAGATAATTGAATATTTATGAAATTACGTGGTGGGGAATGAATTGGGATTCCCCATAATACCTCCATACAACCTGTCTTGTCACGGGTACCAAGAAAATGTATGGTTTAAGGGTGGGGAGCTCAAATATTTATGAGATAATTGAATATTTCTGAAATAAAGAAGTGGGGATGACCCAGGTGACCTCCAAAATATCACCATAAAACTTATCTTGTCAATAGGAATAAGAAAAATATATAGTTTAGGAGTGGGGACCTCAACGGTTTTGAGATAATTGAAGATTTCTTAAATAATGGGGTGGGGAATGACCCTGGGGACCCCCAAAAATACTATAATACAACTCGTGTTGTTATGGGTAACAAAAATTAATGATTTAAGGGGATCTGAACTATTTTTTTATGAGTGAATATCTATGTAATAAAGGGGTGGGGACGCCCAAAATATCACCATTAATCTTGTCTTGTCATGAGGAATAAGAAAATAGTCTAGTCTAGTATGTAAATATAGTCTAGGGATAGGCATCTCAACTATGTTTTAGATAATTAAATATTTCTGAAATAAGGGGGTGGAAATTTTCCAATACAATTAGTCTTGTTATGAGAATTCACAAAATATATGGTTTACGGGTGGGGATTTCAACTACTTTTGAAATAATGGAAGATTTCTGAAATGAGAGGAGTAGGGATAAAGTGTTATATATGGCAATGAGCCCCTTACATCATGCCATCAAAGAAGATATTTGGTTTGAAGCACTATGTTATGATTTTTATCAGCTAAAATGCAAGTAAAAATGTAATGTTTAATTTTCCTATATGTTTCTATAGTAAACTCCACCCCAATTTGAGCCCTTAAAATAAACCTTAGATCCCCATTATCCCCAAAATGGAAACGTTGGAAGAATATTTTTGAAGATTTGGCTATTTGTACAATATATTGTTAAATTTAGCCCTAAGGGCAGAATCCATGCCTGCATGGTCATGAATTTTGCAATTTTGGTAGAGCAACTCTTGGACCACAGTAAAAAAGAAGATTTTAAAAAATTACCATATTCTTCATGGTTATTACCCCCTCCCTAGGGCCCGTGGGTGTAGGGACCTCGAACTGTGCAATATTCATGCTCCTTTAGGTATTGATGCTAGTGACCAAGTTTGATTGGAATTGGCCCAGAGGTTCTCGAGAGAAGCTGAAAATGTGAAAAAGTCAACGCACGACGGACGACGACAGACAAAACACGATCGTAATAGGTCACCATGAGCAGGTGAGCTCAGGTGACCCAAAAACGATATAAAATGGGTTATGTTTGAGAGTTTAAGAGTTTTATGGCGAAACTAAGAAACTTAAACAGAAATCGCGAAAACTGAAAACGTAGTAACCCTTCAGTTATAGTTTACTTTTGTGATAAAACAGATTGATGTAAATTTTTAATTGGTTTTACATCAAAACAGCAACTTTAATAAAACAAATCATCGTTTATTGTATTCATACTTATTATTAAGCCATCTGCCATACAATTATTACTTTAACTGCAAAAAGACCTTAAATGAAGGATTAAATGTACATTTATAATTTTCAAAGATTTCTCTTTAATATCTATGAATTTTACCCCAAATTTCTTAAGTGGCAAGAGTGCTAACAAAGTTCAATTTGTAGCATTTTGATAGGCTTTATGGAAAGCATACTCTCCAAAAACAATATTGGTAGTAGCTGGGGTTATAGGTGGCTTAATGATCAATACCTTTTTTCCACAGATTTCTGTTTAAAAAATTGTATTTTTTACTTACAAAAACACCAAATTTGATTAAAAAAAATGGTTGTTAAAATGTCAATACTGATCATTTAAGTTATCTACCATGCAACCATTACTTTCATTGCAAAAAGTTGCAATAAATAAAGGATAAATTGAGGTTTTCCAATTTTCGGCAATTTTTGTTAATTTTCTATGGTTTTTACCGCAAAACTCCTAAACGCCCAAACGGTCAGAGTGCTTACATGTTTCATTTTGTTGAATTTTTATAAGCTTTCAGAGAAACATAACCTAAAAACATCCCCTTGGGGAACAAACACATCATTAGCCAGGGGACTATCATATTTTCCCAGATTAAATGTAGATGAGAATATTAATTGATTGAGGATATTTGGTAGAAAAATAGATTATAAACGAATGAAGTGAGGGTTCTTCAAAAATGGTGCATCTGTAATTCTGTCTTTTCGTTAGTCAGAGTTATCTCCCATTTCAGCAGGTATCGATTGTGACGTCGTCTTTACGTGCGAATAAAACGTCGTTTTCACACAAACATATGACGTCACAATTGATACCTGCTGACAAGGGAAATAAGTCTGACTAACGAAAATACCTAATATACTACGCTATGGTGAATGAGGTTTCGATAAAACATTTCTTTGACAGTATATTAACACAAATTTCTAACCACGCACCAATAATTAAGTTTTGATATTTAAAATAGCATTGTTAAAAAACGCAGGCGCCAAAGAACTACTTATATATTAAGATAAATATAATGAGATATGGGCGAGTCTCTTCCAGAACAACATTATAAAATGTAAGGTATTCTATTATTTTCAAAGAGGACACTACAACGCAGTGTTCGGTACACAAAACAGTAAACGAATTCACACGTGCTTGAACTGTAAAAGAGATTATATGTGTACTAGTCAACAAAGAATTCGTCTTTCAAACCTTTGATCACAGAGTATGCGATGGGACGGGTTAAAATGGGTCGAGATCACCCGATATACTCGGCACGTGGACAATTTCAGAAACGAGTGTTTTGAAACGACGGGAAAGACCAGCTTTGCCTGATTTAGGTATAAACTGACGATGTGCGAGAAAAAACGCAAAGGTTAATAAGAATAGAATACATGTATATATTAACTTCAAACAGCACGTCGTTATTGACCACTCGGTTATCTTGGTAAGAATTACCGAAAGTTAATGTGCAATGGCCAGAATGATATCAAAATAATATTACAGGTTACGTTTGGAAAGTTTGGGGCAATTATACAAATGTATTTGTTATTCTTACCACCAGATGGTCTCTTTGAGATATATATGAGATAAAATATTAATTTGTTTTCATCTACGACAGCTCATATCGATTTAAATTAAGCATGTACGAATTATAATAATTTCCATTTACAAAGTCAGAACAAGTAAATTTTTGGTCACCACAAGAGTGTGTATTTTTATGCATATAAAGTGCATGTAAACGTAGTCAGTAAGTAACGATTTCTCAAGTAATAGATTCAAAACCATACAATACATCACGTTCTACATGTAGCGTATACAGCAAAATCAAACCGGCTTTTTGTTGAAAAGAAAGAGTGGTATATTTTCGTTATAACGCTACTTACGCCGACAGACAAGTGAGTATTTCCGTAAATCTTGCGGAAATCTACAGTAAATTCCGCAAAGTTACGACGTAAGATTTCCGTAAAAGGCCCGTAAGTAAACTTTCCGCAATTGCAGAATTTTCGGATGCTTTGTGAATATGTTCTCTGGTTAGATCCTGATTGACATACTTGTCCTGGTGAGCAGAGCGCACTCGACTCTGGATCGTGAGGTCGTGAGTTCGAGTCCCGCCGGCGACAGGTTGGTTTCCTGTATTTCGGATGAGACAGTAAAAACTGGAGGTCCCGTGTCACAGTAGGTGTCGGCACGTTAAAGAACCCTCACTGCTCAATGGCCGTAAGTGCCGAGCATAGGCCAAAAATTTGAAGCCCTTCACCGGCATTTGGTGACGTATCCATATAAGTGAAATGTTCTTGAGTGGGACGTTAAACAACAATAAACAAACAAACAAACAAACGTGCCTTCCATTTTGTGAAATTATTGTTTTCTACTTTCGGAAAAAAACATGTTTTGTAATAAAGTTGTTAATCCGCGCAATGATTGGTCTTGGCACGCCTGGTTTCTTAGGACCCACTCGTTGAGATAAAGCCAAGTCGGTTTGACGCAGTGGAACATTCAGATTCTCGCAGATCTCCGTGACAATTTGGCTCGTATCACTCTTTTCCTCTGGAATCCGAACACTACGATGAACAGGTCAAATTCGGTGAAAAGGTCAAGTTTGGTGAAGAGGTAAAGTTCGATGTGAAGCATGATTGGCGAAAGAGAGTCACTGTCTGTGACCGTGCTCCAGAATACTATCTAATATTATTGAGAGGAGACTTCATAAGATCCCTATATCGACCATAAAACTTTTTAAACGACGATTTCAAGCGTTCAACAACGTTACCTTTTATAAGTAGTTTATTGGCGAGTCGTTTCGCTCTCAGAATAAAACATTCATAAGAAGAGCATGCCCTGACATAACGTATAAGTTGTGACATGAAAACGCCATAGGCAGGAGAAGATGGAATATTACTACTTAGAAATGGTAAGTTCGTATATGAAAATTGAAATCTTCGCGTTTGTCATAAAGGGAGGTGTGAAGCTGACCGTCCTTTCCAATCGTCAGGAGCAAATCTAGGTAAGAAGCAAATGTGTTGCTCTCTGTCGTCTCACTGATCTCTAGCATAACAGGATACATCTGGCCGAGGTAATTCTGAAATTTTGAATTATTTATGGACAGGACGTCAATTGTTTACCTGTAAGTAAAATTGAACCGAGATGCTAACTCTTTATTTCCTCTGGAGAGCAGAGACTGTATAAATCTCGCTTCATATTAATACAAAAAAGATGTCAGCCAAAGGGGATGCACAATTGGTACCCATTGGAATGCCGACAATCTGTTGGAAAACTTTTCCCGCAAAAAAACACGAATATGTTGTCCACCAAAAAAAAACAAAACAGCATCTTGATAATATCGTTCTCAGTGTACTTGTTTTGGAATCCGAGTATTCCTGTACAAAATAAGGTTTCTCATGACCTAACACTAAATATTTGTATCTGCGATTTCCACTTTTGTATACAAAGGAGTTTTGTATAATAGACGTCAACCTGGTATTGAGTTTTTGATGAGAAATTGTTGTGTAAAGCCAAGAACTTTGTACAATAGGGGTTATCGGTGGTACCAGAGATCCGGATAGTGGTGTTGATGTTGGGGTAGCATCATTGGCCCTGGTCCCAGGGAGGTGTCCTTTTTCTATAAAACAGTTTAGTCCGTAATGATTGAGCTATATAGTAACCTACCCCAGGGTAGTGCCCTTTATTCTTTGTCAGTCTAGTCCGTAACAATGAAGCTATATAGTAACCTATCCCAGGACAGTGTTCTTTTTTATAAGTCGATCTAGTCCGTATTAATTAAGATATAAAGCAACATATCCCAGGGTAGCGTCCTTTTCCTGTACGTCGGCTCAGGCCGTAACAATTGAGCCATTAATTTTTGGCGTTATTGTATTGTCGCGTTTTCGCATTGTCGACTATACATGGAGGTAAGTCGACAAAGCGGAAGCGGTAATAGCCCTAACCGGATTCCATATAAAACGGCGTACTACTCGATAGATTCAGACAGGGAACAGTGTAAGAGGGATAACTCCAATAAAATGTTTTAAACTTCGTCATTATATACCAATCAATGATTGAAACAGCAGAACATTAATTACTTAGGTCATTCCAAGTTAAAGATTTTTTCTCTGTGTAGAGTCCGAGCTCATTTTGGTTTATACATTATAAAATAGAAAAAAAAACATCTAGGGGAAAATTGAATATATTTAACCTTTCAATGAAGGGCTATAAATGCTAAACAAGGCTAGTATTTCATAGTTTATATTTAGAAGTTTGTGTCAAAGATACAGTTTTTATCAGTTAAATTTTGTTTTTCTCTTGTTAATACGTAAGGAAAAATACTTTAATTTGCATTAAATTGCATTTGTTTTCCTAAAATGTCTTGTGTTTGATTTTGTCGTTTTGATTATTTTTCTGATAGAAAGATAGGTTTTTTATTTCATAGTGGATGCTAAACATAAAAAAAACTTGCAATGGCCTAACATGACAGTATATAAAATGCTAATTACACGAGTTTTTGTGATATTATTGTAAATTTACACGAATCCCTACAATTAATTTAGGTACTCACGTAACTTACAAGAAATCAACAAATTGTGAATTTTTTCCTCTTTTGACCAATTAACCTGATTAATTAATGGTAAATAAATTATCGATCTTGTGTTTAATCTCTGTCTTATATAACGCAGCCAGTGTTATCCTTGAATATGAAATAAAGTCCAAGTCAATCGCAATCTGTATTTAAAGAAAAATAAAAAAAGACATACATGCATAAACATCAGCATCTATTCTTGTTCTCTCTCTCTCTCTCTCTCTCTCTCTCTCTCTCTCTCTCTCTCTCTCTCTCTCTCTCTCTCTCTGTGTCTCTCTCTCTCTCTCTCTCTCTCTCTCTGTTTGCTTACTCAAATCTTATGTTTGGTAGAAATTGGATTCTCTTTATTCTCTTTAAGGCTTGTCAAATAGAAAATTTCCTGGGGATCTGACCCCAGGAAAAGGTACAGAATTCTGGTATGAATGCTAGAAAATGAATCCTCCGGCATCATAATTTGAACTCGCTATCATAAACCTCCCTCCGGCCTCTGTCTACCACTGACTTTCACTGTAAGTTTTGTGGGAAGGTGGGTAAATTAATTTATTTACTTAAAGTGATACCTTTGAAAGGATATAAATGTCCAAATTTAGCATCTGGAAGCTACAATTATCAGAACTTGGAAAAAAATTATCAGAGGAAGCGTACCCCGGCACCCTTAGCATTTGTCAGTTTATTGTTATTATATTAGCTGAAAATAAACGCATTGAGAAGGATAAACAACAAGCATGGAGGATGACCGTTATATCGTGTCTGGAACCTTGATAATTATTCTTCAGGCGTCTACATTTCAGATAATTTTCATAAATGATTCATGACACAAAACCTCTAACGGATTCTTGGCTCAAAATCTATTCAACAATTGAAGAAATACGTACGGCGAGAGCTGTATTGTATCACAATGTGAAAAAGTACAGTAACAGTAATAATATTAGATAGAAACAGTGGTGGATCCAGCAATATTTCAAAGGGAGTTGGGTTGAGGGATAACATAATTATGTGATATACACAAAAAAGTCATATAAGTTATATGATATATATCCAAAAGTAAAATAAATTAAGATGTTATGTCAATCCTAAACCCTGGTATAATTAAAATGTTAACCCGCACATCCTATCTACCTACCTACCTATCTATCTATCTGTCTAGCTCTACAACTATTTATTTATCTTTCTATCTATCTATCTATCTATCTATCTATCTATCTCAGAGTCGGTCAATCTGTCGATCTATCTATTGCAGTGTCTGTCCATCAACGTATCTATCTATCTCAGTGTCTGTCCATCTGTCGATCTATTTATTGCAGTGTCTGTCCATCAACCTCTCTATCTATCTATCTATCGATCTCTCTGTCTATCTATCTCAGTGTCTGTCCATCCATCCATCTTTCATTCTATCGTTACTATAATTAATTTTAGTATTGCGTTTATCTTAATCGATATTTATTCACAAAGAAAACTTGAAACATCAAATTTACCTTTCATTAAGAAGTAAGCAATGTTTGAAATTGATATCGTCATTGTGAGGAATTACATCCTTAAATATAATTACAGGAGAGATCCAGTTTCCCCAGAATGTACTCAGTAAATTATCTACAAATTACAATCACAAATCAATAATCGATAGACCAATACTTATCAATCAAAACACAGCATAAGACATCAGTAATACTCCCGATTATCCTTATATACTGAAAATCAATCACTATAAATCATCATTCGATTACAAATCGATAAATACAAATAAGAATTATAATATTAAATAAGCAAAAACATGAATGATAAAAGTAAGAGATCCATAGGGGAGAAAATGATGAGAAAACTGTCAATGAAGGAGCGAGATAACGTCATCCCAATATTAAAGAGAAAGGTGAGTGTCTCGTGTTTATCTATAATTGATTGTTTTTGACACAAATAAGGAGATACAACATATATATAGTTTGGGATTTCTGGAAACAACATCATATTTTTATCAGCTTATTTGCATACCATATATATTCACCATAAATCGAAGAGATCTGTAGACAATAGAAAAATTGAAAATTTGAAGATGTTCCCAGATGACGTAAGTTTTTACTTTAATTGATTTACTCATTTTATTCATTTTTGTTGATTTCAAACATTAGGTATTAGAAAGTGAATTTATTACATTTTTGATAGTGAAATATAAGGATTTATTAGTTGAATGAATTTCAGTGTGAAAAATAACACTTCATGTAAAAATCAATGTAAAGTATGTTATTTTCACTCGGGCAATCGGTACACTTGAAAAGTTTGTATTAATGCGCCAGAAATATAATAATAATATTATAATATATAATTTTATAAAATAATATATGAATTGCTATCTGAAATAAATTTGTATCTGTTATGTTGATATATCTTGTGTTTTCAACATGATTATATATTTTCAAGTGTGAATGCACTATTTTCTCAGAAGCGGAGTGATTGATTTCAATCAAAACGTGAAGTGGTTTGTTTATATTTCATAATCCGAACACTTGTACAAAATTTCAGGTAACGAAACTGAACTGGGAAAATACAATAAATTGAACTTTTACCGTTTTACGCACTCACGTAAAAAATTATTTTTCTGCCTCAAAAGATAAAATGAAAATAAATGATATTCATCAAAAATTGGCAAATATCCTCTATTTATTTCTCTTTTGTTCTATACTTTTTTGACAAATAATGAATTTGTATTTTACCAAATTATTTTCCTGTTTTTTTTTAATTAATAAGTATTTAGATTTTCTGTCATTTTTCTAAAATTGATATTTTAGTAAGTGAGAACTTTTTTTCAGGATAAAAATGCTTCTGTTTAAAAATCAGTAAAAATATTGAAAACATATCATGCCCATTTTTTTAATGTAGCCTTAAAGCTTTAAAATTATTTTATACAATTATTTATCTTTATTTTCAGGCAAATAAACCATTGACAGAGAAAAGAAGAAGAGACAGAATCAACAAATGTATACTTCAGCTGAAAAACATCATCTTAAAAGCCACAGGCAAAGAGGTACGTTATTAACTGCATGTCATTAGTTTCCTCGATAATGACATATAGATAAAGTATAACTTACAGAACAAAGGGCGATATAATTGAAATTCTGAATTTTGACGTTTGCGAAACATTGCATAAACTTGAAAAGAAAATCATGTACGATGATATATAATTGGATTCTTCTGTATAATGCAAAATTCGGTAATACATGTAGTTTATATGTAAGAGAGAGAGAGAGAGAGAGAGAGAGAGAGAGAGAGAGAGAGAGAGAGAGAGAGAGAGAGAGTTTTCAGTTGTAATATTTTGTTAGGTAGCTTTACATCAAATATATTATACCGAACTGATCAGGGACTTAGCTTAAATTAATACATATGTAATGAGATACCCATTCATACCCATTTCATAAAGCCGCACTTAAGATAAACACAGTAGAACACTTAGAAAATATAGTGATAAGTTATCCCCCTTGACATCTTCATTTTTTTTTTAATTTTGCAAAGTGTTATAATCCACATTAAACAATCTTTCAGTCGCCAAGTTTTTATTGGTGGAGGAAAGGATCATCGGCCTTCTGCAAGTAATCTGGCAAACTTTCTCACAAAAATGAGCTGAGGACTAAGGTTCCAGCGGGGCTCGAACCTGCGCTGACCAGATGTGAGCGACTTCATGGTTTATAGCGCGATGCTCTAACCACTCGACCACGTTCCCATATCGTTGAAAACAGATTCTTTGTTTGTATTTTATAATTTTTGTTAGTTAAATATATGTTTATTGCAACTTCTTTACACCTCTCCGATGCAATCGCCTCGTTTGTTAGTTACAGCACCATTATACTGTTGACGCCTTGTATAGTTTTTTTTATTACTGTTCACTTGTAGGAGAAGAAATTTGCCAAATTGGAGAAAGCTGAAATACTGGATATGACGATCCAACACTTGATGAACATCCATAAAGATGACAATGGTTAGTATTTCACATCATATATTGTATCTCTTGATTTACTCTCTGGATCCATCTTTTATATTTGTACGGAATATTACAATGTTTACGTTGAATTTCTAAATTCTTCTAAAGCTAGGAAAGCCATCTTTCTATAGTGGTTACTCTTAGACTGATTTTGATCATACATTTAGATTTATTACTTGGCCTTGTTTGATACCACTTTCACTTTAGAAAATCTATTTAAAATTGGAGCTCAATTGATGAAGTCTAATTGACAAAAACGATCGTCTTGAGCGTTATAACTTTGGTATCATATTTATAATATTTGTAAAAATGAACAAATATTATATGCACATTATACAGTACAAAATCATATTTGCAGATACCTATTTATAGATTTCATAGACAGATTACTGGTGATCCATACACTACATAATCTGCATTTTTGTTTATAATTACTTAAAACATTTAAAATTTTGCATTGAAGTCGTGGAATATTGTTACGAAACCAGTTCAAAGGGCTATAAATGCAAAAATCTTATATCTGCTATTTACGTTTGTGATTTACTCAGTTTTCTTACTATTAATATTATTATTACAGTGATTACCGCCAATCCAGCAGAGGGCGTTACAGATGACTACAACCTTGACGCCATTAGCATCAACAGATGTCTCAGGCGTGTGGATGGTGTTGACAACTTGATGTCCCATCTAAAGACCAGCACCCCCGGGTCATCGTATCTTTATCCTCCAGTAACACCGAGATATAACTGTGGCTACAGCGGATCCAAGACCATTATGGACGTGAACTTTGGAAATGATGACGTAATTGACAGAGAAGGACTTATGTGTGGATCCGTGTCACGTGTGTTTGTGTATGGCGAGGAGGAGGATATGACATCACAGTGTGGAAGCTATAATATGAAGAATGCTAGTGAAAAGTTTAATATATCTCCAGGCTATGGATCTAATATCGACGATTTTTCTGAAATTCCACGTCATCTGGGTACAGAAGAATATAGAACCACGAGTACACCAATCATATCTAGTGTTACAAGTTCCAGTGGTCCAAAATATACATCAACCCCAGTATCATCATGTCGGTCCAAACCTTATAGGACATCAACACCAGTGTCACGTGATTTTCTTCACCACCACAGCAACAGTTTAACTAGAGACTGTTACAATCTTCGGATTTCTCCAGATTTACGAATGCAGCTGTTCACCTACTCCCAACATTCTTCCGATAGTGATAGTGCCAAAGACTCTACTTCCAAGTCACGTGACAGTAGTAACTCTTCCGGCGAGTTACACTGGCGTCCTTGGTAATAGTGTTTTACAAGCAGTGATATTTATTCTTTTTCATGTAATCTGTATGTAATATGAAAATTGTAACATGTGCTATGTAGATATCTGTAAGTAATATTTATTTGTACATATATAAATAAACATACAAGCATACCATATTGTTCCTGTTATAGTTTATGAACGACTGTGATGCTATTTTAAATCTTTGCCAGATACCTGTCGCTTACGAATTGAAGCGAATTAGAAATACAATGTAACTTTAAAAAAGTGACTCGCCGTAGAAAAGCTACCCGGGCTTAATATCTTTTTACACGGGAATCATTTTCTCCAGGTTTAGGTAAATTTTCAATGTGTGAACACATAAGATGACTTCTACGTAGAATGAAGACCTCGGTCGTTTTTCAATAGGATCACCTTTCTACCTTACAGTGGCAAATATCACACAGAATTTGAGACATTCAATCAGCATTTTGATCCTGATATAACATGAAGATTAGAGTCCATAGTCCTTTGCCAGATACCTGTTGCTAATGCAATACCGTACATTAATCTGTTAATGGGACATTAGCTGTGCTTACCAAAAATATTTACTACTTGCACATGATGTCTAATAACAAGAAAAAAATGAAGAAGTGCCAATTAATAATCGAAGCAAATAAAGATATACACAGGCATAAAAATCTTACAATCTTACATATTTTGTGAAAACAAGATCAGGGCCCGAAGTCGCCAAATTTGTTCAATACCCAAGCTCAATTTTTATTTCATTATTGTTTATAAAACGTTTGGATTTTAGTGATTAGGAAACATATTATGATTTTTAATCATTCACATAAATTTTTGCATCACACTTATGATTTTTGTGTAAAAAATTAATAAATAAGTTGAGTACGTACTCAAACATTTTTTTAATATTTCGGTTTTTTTTCTTCAAATGAGCAATAATTTTGATCACTATTTACAACTGTACGCCGTCAATATACAAACAATAAGGTTTGCGTATTTTTACCTTGAAATCGTGAAAAGTTAGTTGAGCTTGAGTACTGAGTAAATTTGGTCCAGTATAGTATTCATATACAAATATTAAGGTTGAGTTAATCAATTGCAAGCGAAAAAGTACTAAACCTGGGTTTCTCATGCAATTTAAAAAAAATATATAGGACTTAAAAATGTTTATGACTGTGTATATTTCTTTTTTGTTAATTCATATAAACATTTTTTGTTATTTTATATCAATATAAGAAGTAAAAAGGAAAAACAAAATTTTTGAAAAAAACACAGTTAATGCCCCTTTAAATCTACATAAGCCTTCCTCTGTATTAAAACATGGGGTTATTAAAGCGATATAAGCTGTCACAATGATGATTTTTGTTCCCTATCATATAGTCGAGAATATGACAAAATGTGTGTTCAAATACATTATCAAACACGTGAAACGTTGTAAAAGATCTTCTTTTCGAAGTTATTTGTTTTATTAGAATTTAAGTTTTCCGGTACCTTATTTCCGTATGCAATGACCTTTCAGATAAACTCATTCACCATATCAAATGTGCCTTGTAATTCGATCAGGAGGACGTCGGTCCTTTACACGCTCGGTCTATCAGCAATCTTTGATATAATTGGCGTATGTTGAAGTCGGCCGATTTTTATGTGTTTTATATTTACTTTTAAAATACAGTTTTATTGGAAAATACATGTAATATGTAAAACATGTGTTTTTCCACGCTTTTTTATATACCTGAAAATCGGATGAATATATGAATAAAAATATCAGTTGGTCACTAAAAGACATTTTTATATTCTTAAGTTTCATGGTAACAATGAATAAAATGCTGACATTGCCAAAATAAAAACAATATAACTGTGAAAACTATGTGGACTTCATGTTTTACAAACTTTATGTCCGGTGGAGTTGGGCAGTTTATGATCATTTGTGGCAAGAATGATAAAGCCGAGAATGCGATGGAACAAGTTAAAAATGGGTCGAGATCACCCGATATACCGGCACGTGGACAATTTCAGAAACGAATGTTTTGATTTGACGGAAAGGACAAACTTTGCCTGATTTAGATATGAAATAATGATGTAGGAATATAAACGCAAAGGGTAATAATAATATAATATATATTAATTGTAAATAGTACGTGCTAATTCGACATTCGATAATCTTCGTGTAAAAAATTACCGAAAGTCAATTTGCAATGCTCAAAGTAATGGCGGACAAACAATAACTGATACTACGAGTTACGTTTGGCAAGACTGTTGCAATTATATGCATGCATTTGTTATTCTAACCACCAGATGGTCTCTTTGGGATATATACGAGATAAAATATTACATAAAATGGGCATGTAATTTTTTTTCACCTACGACCGCTCATATCACTTTAACAATGCTCATCCAAATAGTGTAACTTTTCCATTACGTTAACGTATTTTTTTTCTCCAGATATATGTCCTTGATATTGACTGTTGCCATGCTAATTGGTTTTATTTTCACACCTGTAAATACACTGTACTAATCTATCTATCTATCGATCTGTCTATCTATCTATCTATCTATCTATCTTTCTCAGTGTGTGTCCATCCATCCATCTTTCTTTCTATCGTTACTATCATTAATTTTAGTATTGCATTTATCTTAATCGATGTTTATTTACAAAGAAAACTTGAAACATCAAATTTACCTTTCACTAAGAAGTAAGCAATGTTTGAAATTGATATCGTCAATGTGATGAATTACATCCTTAAATATAATTACAGGAGAGATCCAGTTTCCCCAGAATGTACTCAATAAATTATCTACAAATTACAATCACAAATCAATAATCGATAGATCAATACTTATCAATCAAAACACAGCATAAGACATCAGTAATACTCTGATTATCCTTATATACTGAAAATCAATCACTATAAATCACCATTCGATTACAAATCGATAAATACAAATAAGAATTATAATATTAAATACGCAAAAACATGAATTTAATAAAGTAAGAGATCCATAGGGGAGAAAATGATGAGAAAATTGTCAATGAAAGAGCGAGATAACGCCATTCCAATTATAAAGAGAAAGGTGAGTCTCTCGTGTTTATCTATAATTGATTGTATTTGACACAAATAAGGAGAAATAACATATATATAGTTTGGGATTTCTGGAAACAACATCATATTTTTATCAGCTTACTTGCATACTGTATATATACACACCATAAATCGTAGAGATCTGTAGAAAATAGAATAATTGAAAATTTGAAGATGTTTCCAGATGAGGTAAGTTTTGACTTTAATTAATTTACTTTGTTAGTGTTGGTGCTTTTATTCATTTTTGTTGATTTCAAACATTATGTATTAGAAAGTGAATTTATTACAATTTTGATAGTGAAATATAAGGATTTATTAGTTGAATACATTTCAGTGTGAAAAATAACACTCCATGTAAAATCAATGTAAACTATGTTATTTTTCACTCGGGCAATCGGTACACTTGAAAAGTTTGTATTAATGCGCCAGAACATATAATAATAATATATATAATATATAATTATATAAAATAATATATGAATTGTTATCTGAAATAAATTTGTATCTGTTATGTTGATATATCTTGTGTTTTCAACATGATTATGTATTTTCCAATATGAATGCACTATTTCCTTAGTAGCGGAGTGATTGATTTCAATCAAAACGTGAAGTGGTTTGTGTATATTTCACAATCCGAACACTTGTACAAAAATTCAGGTAATGAAACTGAACGGGGAAAATGTAATAAATTGAACTTTTACCGTTTTACGCACTCAAGTCAAAAATTATTTCTGCCTCAAAAGATAAAATGAAAATGTTATTCATCAAAAATTGGCAAATATCCTCTATTTATTTGTCTTTTGTTCTATACTTTTTTGACAAAATTACCAAATTATTATTCTGTTTTTTAATTTATAAGTATTTAGATTTTCTGTCATTTTTCTAAATTTGATATTTTAGTAAGTAAGAACTTTTTTTCAGGATAAAAATGCTTCTGTTTAAAAATCAGTAAAAATATTGAAAACATATCACGTACATTTTTTAATGTAGCCTGAAAGCTTTAAAATTATTTTATACAATTATTTATCTTTATTTTCAGGCAAATAAACCATTGACAGAGAAAAGAAGAAGAGACAGAATCAACAAATGTATACTTCAGCTGAAAAACATCATCTTAAAAGCCACAGGCAAAGAGGTACGTTATTAATTGTATGTCATTAGTTTCCTCGATAATGACATATAGATAAAGTATAACTTACAGAACAAACTGCGATATAATTGAAATTCTGAATTTTGACTTTTGCGAAACATTGTATAAACTTGAAAAGAAAATCATGTACGATGAAATATAACCAGATTCTTCTGTATAATGCAAAATTCGGTAATACATGTAGTTTATATGTAAGAGAGAGAGAGAGAGAGAGAGAGAGAGAGAGAGAGAGAGAGAGATATTTCAGTTGTAATATTATATTAGGTAGCTTTACATCAAATATATAATACCAAACTGATCAGGGACTTAGCTTAAATTAATACATATGTAATGAGATACCCATTCATACCCATTTCATAAAGCCGCACTTAAAATAAACACAGTAGAACACTTAGAAAATATAGTGATAAGTTACCCCCCTTGACATCTTCATTTTTTTTTTAATTTTGCAAAGTGTTATACGCCACATTAAACAATCTTTCAGTTATATAATGGCGCCAAGTTTTTATTGGTGGAGGAAAGGATCATCGGCCTTCTGCAAGTAATCTGGCAAACTTTCTCACAAAAATGAGCTTAGGACTAAGGTTCCAGCGGGGCTCGAACCTGCGCTGACCAGAAGTGAGCGACTTCATGGTTTATAGCGCGATGCTCTAACCACTCGATCACGTTCCCATATCGTTGAAAACAGATTCTTTGTTTGTATTTTATAATTTTTGTTGGTAAATAATATGTTTAATGCAACTTCTTTACACATCCCCGATGCAATCGCCTCGTTTGTTAGTTACAGCACCATTATACTGTTGACGCCTTGTATAGTTTTTTATTACTGTTCACTTGTAGGAGAAGAAATTTGCCAAATTGGAGAAAGCTGAAATACTGGATATGACAATCCAACACTTGATGAACATCCATAAAGATGACAAAGGTTAGTATTTCACATCATATATTGTATCTCTTGAATTACTCTCTGGATTTATCTTTTATATTTGTACGGAATATTCCAATGTTTACGTTGAATTTCTAAATTCTTCTAAAGCTAGGAAAGCCATCTTTCTACAGTGGTTACTCTTAGACTGATTTTGATCATACGTTTAGATTTATTACTTGGCCCTGTTTGATACCACTTTCACTTTAGAAAATCTATTTAAAATTGGAGCTCAACTGATGAAGTCTAATTGACAAAAAGGATCGTCTTGAGCGTTATAACTTTGGTATTATATTTATAATATTTGTAAACATGAACAAAAATTATATGCACATTATACAGTACAAAATCATATTTGTAGATACCTATTTATAGATTTCATAGACAGATTACTGGTGATCCATACACTACATAATCTGCATTTTTGTTTATAATTACTTAAAACATTTAAAATTTTGCATTGAAGTCGTGGAATATTGTTACGAAACCAGTTCAAAGGGCTATAAATGCAAATCTTATATCTGCTATTTACGTTTGTGATTTACTCAGTTTTCTTACTATTAATATTATTATTACAGTGATTACCGCCAATCCAGCAGAGGGCGTTACAGATGACTACAACCTTGACGCCATTAGCATCAACAGATGTCTCAGGCGTGTGGATGGTGTTGACAACTTGATGTCCCATCTAAAGACCAGCACCCCCGGATCATCGTATCTTTATCCTCCAGTAACACCGAGATATAACTGTGACTACAGCGGATCCAAGGCCATTATGGACGTGAACTTTGGAAATGATGACGTAATTGACAGAGAAGGACTTATGTGTGGATCCGTGTCACGTGTGTTTGTGTATGGCGAGGAGGAGGATTTGACATCACAGTGTGGAAGCTATAATATGAAGAATGCTAGTGAAAAGTTTAATATATCTCCAGGATATGGATCTAATATCGACGATTTTTCTGAAATTCCACGTCATCTGGGTACAGAAGAATATAGAACCACGAGTACACCAAATCATATCTAGTGTTACAAAAAGTTCCAGTGGTCCAAAATTACATCAACCCCAGTATCATCATGTCGGTCCAAACCTTATAGGACATCAACGCCAGTGTCACGTGATTTTTCTGTCACCACCACAGCAACAGTTTACTAGAGACTGTTACAATCTTCGGATTTCTCCAGATTTTACGAATGCAGCTGTTCACCCACTCCCAACATTCTTCCGATAGTGATAGTGCCAAAGACTCTACTTCCAAGTCACGTGACAGTAGTAACTCTTCCGGCGAGTTACACTGGCGTCCTTGGTAATAGTGTTTTACAAGCAGTGATATTTATTCTTTTTCATGTAATCTGTATGTAATATGAAAATTGTACATGTGCTATGTAGATATCTGTAAGTAATATTTATTTGTACATATATAAATAAACATACAAGCATACCATATTGTTCCTGTTATAGTTTATGAACGACTGTGATGCTATTTTAAATCTTTGCCAGATACCTGTCGCTTACGAATTGAAGCGAATTAGAAATACAATGTAACTTTAAAAAAATGACTCGCCGTAGAAAAGCTACCCGGGCTTAAATTTCTTTTTACACGGGAATCATTTTCTCCAGGTTTAGGTAAATTTTCAATGTGTGAACACATAAGATGACTTCTACGTAGAATGAAGACCTCGGTCTTTTTCTCTACCTTACAGTGGCAAATATCACACAGAATTTGAGACATTCAATCAGCATTTTGATCCTGATATAACATGAAGATTAGAGTCCATAGTCCTTTGCCAGATACATGTTGCTAATGCAATACCGTACATTAATCTGTTAATGGGACATTAGCTGTGCTTACCAAAAATATTTACTACTTGCACATGATGTCTAATAACAAGAAAAAAATGAAGAAGTGCCAATTAATAATCGAAGCAAATAAGAGATATACACAGGCATAAAAATCTTACAATCTTACATATTTTGTGAAAACAAGATCAGGGCCCGAAGTCGCCAAATTTGTTCAATACCCAAGCTCAATTTTTATTTCATTATTTTGACTCTACAATTGTTTATAAAACGTTTGGATTTTAGTGATTAGGATACATATTATGATTTTTAATCATTCACATATAAATTTTTGCATCACACTTATGATTTTTGTGTAAAAAATTAATAAATAATTTGAGTACGTACTCAAACATTTTTTTAATATTTCGGTTTTTTTTCAAATGAGCAATAATTTTGATCACTATTTACAACTGTACGCCGTCAATATACAAACATGTCCAGTTACTGAATAAGGTTTGCGTATTTTTACCTTGAAATCGTGAAAAGTTAGTTGAGCTTGAGTACTGAGTAAATTTGGTCCAGTATAGTATTCATATACAAATAGTAAGGTTGAGTTAATCAATTTCAAGCGAAAAAGTACTAAACCTGGGTTTCTCATGCAATTTTCAAAAAATATATATGACTTAAAAATGTTTATGACTGTGTATATTTCTTTTTTGTTAATTCATATAAACATTTTTTGTTATTTTATATCAATATAAGAAGTAAAAAGGAAAAACAAAATTTTTGAAAAAAAACATAGTTAATGCCCCTTTAAATCTACATAAGCCTTCCTCTGTATTAAAACATGGGGTTATTAAAGCGATATAAGCTGTCACAATGATGATTTTTGTTCCCTATCATATAGTCGAGAATATGACAAAATGTGTGTTGAAATACATTATCAAACACGTGAAACGTTGTAAAAGATCTTCTTTTCGAAGTTATTTGTTTTATTAGAATTTAAGTTTTCCCGTACCTTAAAAATCAAGCTGTATTTCCGTATGCAATGACCTCTCAGATAAACTCATTCGCCATATCAAATGTGCCTTGTAATTCGATCAGGAGGATCTCGGTCCTTTACGCACTCGGTCTATCAGCAATCTTTGATATAATTGGCGTATGTTGAAGTCGGCCGATTTTTATGTGTTTTATATTTACTTTTAAAATACAGTTTTATTGGAAAATACATGTAATATGTAAAACATGTGTTTTTCCACGCTTTTTTTATATACCTGAAATTCGGATGAATATATGAATAAAAAATATCAGTTGGTCACTAAAAGACATTTTTATATTCTTAAGTTTCATGGTAACACATGAATAAAATGCTGACATTGCCAAAATAAAAACAATATAAACTGTGAAAAACTATGTGGACTACATGTTTTACAAACGTTATGTCCGGTGGAGTTGGGGCAGTTTATGATCATTTGTGGCAAGAATGATAAAGCCGAGAATGCGATGGAACAAGTTAAAAATGGGTCGAGATCACCCGATATACCGGCACGTGGACAATTTCAGAAACGAATGTTTTGATTTGACGGAAAGGACAAAATTTGCCTGATTTAGATATGAAATAATGATGTAGGAATATAAACGCAAAGGGTTATAATAATATAATTTATATTAATTGTAAATAGTACGTGCTAATTCGACATTCGATAATCTTCGTGTAAAAAAATTACCGAAAGTCAATTTGCAATGCTCAAAGTAATGGCGGACAAACAATAACTGATACTACGAGTTACGTTTGGCAAGACTGTTGCAATTATATGCATGCATTTGTTATTCTAACCACCAGATGGTCTCTTTGGGATATATACGAGATAAAATATTACATAAAATGGGCATGTAATTTTTTTTTCACCTACGACCGCTCATATCACTTTAACAATGCTCATCCAAATAGTGTAACTTTTCCATTACGTTAACGTATTTTTTTTCTCCAGATATATGTCCTTGATATTGACTGTTGCCGTGCTAATTGGTTTTATTTTCACACCTGTAAATACACTGTATTAATCTATCTATCTATCGATCTGTCTATCTATCTATCTATCTATCGCAGTGTGTGTCCATCCATCCATCTTTCTTTCTATCGTTAGTATCATTAATTTTAGTATTGCATTTATCTTAATCGATATTTATTTACAAAGAAAACTTGAAACATCAAATTTACCTTTCACTAAGAAGTAAGCAATGTTTGAAATTGATATCGTCAATGTGATGAATTACATCCTTAAATATAATTACAGGAGAGATCCAGTTTCCCCAGAATGTACTCAGTAAATTATCTACAAATTATAATCACAAATCAATAATCGATAGATCAATACTTATCAATCAAAACACAGCATAAGACATCAGTAATACTCTGATTATCCTTATATACTGAAAATCAATCACTATAAATCACCATTCGATTACAAATCGATAAATACAAATAAAAATTATAATATTAAATACGCAAAAACATGAATGATAAAAGTAAGAGATCCATAGGGGAGAAAATGATGAGAAAATTGTCAATGAAAGAGCGAGATAACGTCTTTCCAATTATAAAGAGAAAGGTGAGTGTCTCGTGTTTATCTATAATTGATTGTATTTGACACAAATAAGGATATATAACATATATATAGTTTGGGATTTCTGGAAACAACATCATATTTTTATCAGCTTACTTGCATACTATATATATACACACCATAAATCGTAGAGATCTGTAGAAAATAGAATAATGGAAAATTTGAAGATGTTTCCAGATGAGGTAAGTTTTGACTTTAATTAATTTACTTTGTTAGTGTTGGTGCTTTTATTCATTTTTGTTGATTTCAAACATTAGGTATTAGAAAGTGAATTTATTACAATTTTGATAGTGAAATATAAGGATTTATTAGTTGAATAAATTTCAGTGTGAAAAATAACACTCCATGTAAAATCAATGTAAACTATGTTATTTTTCACTCGGGCAATCGGTACACTTGAAAAGTTTGTATTAATGCGCCAGAACATATAATAATAATATATATAATATATAATTATATAAAATAATATATGAATTGTTATCTGAAATAAATTTGTATCTGTTATGTTGATATATCTTGTGTTTTCAACATGATTATATATTTTCCAATATGAATGCACTATTTTCTTAGTAGCGGAGTGATTGATTTCAATCAAAACGTGAAGTGGTTTGTGTATATTTCACAATCTGAACACTTGTACAAAAATTCAGGTAATGAAACTGAACTGGGAAAATGTAATAAATTGAACTTTTACCGTTTTACGCACTCAAGTCAAAAATTATTTCTGCCTCAAAAGATAAAATGAAAATGTTATTCATCAAAAATTGGCAAATATCCTCTATTTATTTGTCTTTTGTTTTATACTTTTTTGACAAATAATGAAGTTGTATTTTACCAAATTATTTTTCTGTTTTTTAATTTAAAAGTATTTAGATTTTCTGTCATTTTTCTAAATTTGATATTTTAGTAAGTAAGAACTTTTTTTCAGGATAAAAATGCTTCTGTTTAAAAATCAGTAAAAATATTGAAAACATATCACGTACATTTTTTAATGTAGCCTGAAAGCTTTAAAATTATTTTATACAATTATTTATCTTTATTTTCAGGCAAATAAACCATTGACAGAGAAAAGAAGAAGAGACAGAATCAACAAATGTATACTTCAGCTGAAAAACATCATCTTAAAAGCCACAGGCAAAGAGGTACGTTATTAACTGTATGTCATTAGTTTCCTCGATAATGACATATAGATAAAGTATAACTTACAGAACAAACTGCGATATAATTGAAATTCTGAATTTTGACTTTTGCGAAACATTGCCTAAACTTGAAAAGAAAATCATGTACGATGAAATATAACCGGATTCTTCTGTATAATGCAAAATTCGGTAATACATGTAGTTTATATGTAAGAGAGAGAGAGAGAGAGAGAGAGAGAGAGAGAGAGAGAGAGAGAGAGAGAGAGAGAGAGAGAGAGAGAGAGAAAGATTTCAGGTCTAATATTATATTAGGTAGCTTTACATCAAATATATAATACCAAACTGATCAGGGACTTAAATTAATACATATGTAATGAGATACCCATTCATACCCATTTCATAAAGCCGCACTTAAGATAAACACAGTAGAACACTTAGAAAATATAGTGATAAGTTACCCCCCTTGACATCTTTTAATTTTGTTTTAATTTTGCAAAGTGTTATACGCCACATTAAACAATCTTTCAGTTATATAATGGCGCCAAGTTTTTATTGGTGGAGGAAAGGATCATCGGCCTTCTACAAGTAATCTGGCAAACTTTCTCACAAAAATGAGCTTAGGACTAAGGTTCCAGCGGGGCTCGAACCTGCGCTGACCAGATGTGAGCGACTTCATGGTTTATAGCGCGATGCTCTAACCACTCGATCACGTTCCCATATCGTTGAAAACAGATTCTTTGTTTGTATTTTATAATTTATGTTAGTTAAATATATGTTTATTGCAACTTCTTTACACCTCTCCGATGCAATCGCCTCGTTTGTTAGTTACTGCACCGTTATACTGTTGACGCCTTGTATAGTTTTTTTTTATTACTGTTCACTTGTAGGAGAAGAAATTTGCCAAATTGGAGAAAGCTGAAATACTGGATATGACAATCCAACACTTGATGAACATCCATAAAGATGACAAAGGTTAGTACTTTACATCATATATTGTATCTCTTGATTTACTCTCTGGATTCATCTTTTATTTTTGTACGGAATATTCCAATGTTTACGTTGAATTTCTAAATTCTTCTAAAGCTAGGAAAGCCATCTTTCTATAGTGGTTACTCTTAGACTGATTTTGATCATACATTTAGATTTATTACTTGGCCTTGTTTGATACCACTTTCACTTTAGAAAATCTATTTAAAATTGGAGCTCAACTGATGAAGTCTAATTGACAAAAATGATCGTCTTGAGCGTTATAACTTTGGTATTATATTTATGATATTTGTAAAAATGAACAAAAATTACATGCACATTATACAGTACAATATCATATTTGCAGATACCTATTTATAGATTTCATAGACAGATTACTGGTGATCCATACACTACATAATCTGCATTTTTGTTTATAATTACTTAAAACATTTAAAATTTTGCATTGAAGTCGTGGCCTATTGTTACGAAACCAGTTCAAAGGGCTATAAATGCAAATCTTATATCTGCTATTTACGTTTGTGATTTACTCAGTTTTCTTACTATTATTATTATTATTACAGTGATTACCGCCAATCCAGCAGAGGGCGTTACAGATGACTACAACCTTGACGCCATTAGCATCAACAGATGTCTCAGGCGTGTGGATGGTGTTGACAACTTGATGTCCCATCTAAAGACCAGCACCCCCGGATCATCGTATCTTTATCCTCCAGTAACACCGAGATATAACTGTGACTACAGCGGATCCAAGGCCATTATGGACGTGAACTTTGGAAATGATGACGTAATTGACAGAGAAGGACTTATGTGTGGATCCGTGTCACGTGTGTTTGTGTATGGCGAGGAGGAGGATATGACATCACAGTGTGGAAGCTATAATATGAAGAATGCTAGTGAAAATTTTAATATATCTCCAGGATATGGATCTAATATCGACGATTTTTCTGAAATTCCACGTCATCTGGGTACAGAAGAATATAGAACCACGAGTACACCAATCATATCTAGTGTTACAAGTTCCAGTGGTCCAAAATATACATCAACCCCAGTATCATCATGTCGGTCCAAACCTTATAGGACATCAACGCCAGTGTCACGTGATTTTCTGTCACCACCACAGCAACAGTTTACTAGAGACTGTTACAATCTTCGGATTTCTCCAGATTTACGAATGCAGCTGTTCACCCACTCCCAACATTCTTCCGATAGTGATAGTGCCAAAGACTCTACTTCCAAGTCACGTGACAGTAGTAACTCTTCCGGCGAGTTACACTGGCGTCCTTGGTAATAGTGTTTTACAAGCAGTGATATTTTATTCTTTTTCATGTAATCTGTATGTAATATGAAAATTGTACATGTGCTATGTAGATATCTGTAAGTAATATTTATTTGTACATATATAAATAAACATACAAGCATACCATATTGTTCCTGTTATAGTTTATGAACGACTGTGATGCTATTTTAAATCTTTGCCAGATACCTGTCGCTTACGAATTGAAGCGAATTAGAAATACAATGTAACTTTAAAAAAATGACTCGCCGTAGAAAAGCTACCCGGGCTTAAATTTCTTTTTACACGGGAATCATTTTCTCCAGGTTTAGGTAAATTTTAAATGTGCGAACACATAAGATGACTTCTACGTAGAATGAAGACCTCGGTCGTTTTTCAATAGGTTCACCTTTCTACCTTACAGTGGCAAATATCACACAGAATTTGAGACATTCAATCAGCATTTTGATCCTGATATAACATGAAGAATAGAGTCCATAGTCCTTTGCCAGATACCTGTTGCTAATGCAATACCGTACATTAATCTGTTGATGGGACATTAGCTGTGCTTACCAAAAATATTTACTACTTGCACATGATGTCTAATAACAAGAAAAAAATGAAGAAGTGCCAATTAATAATCGAAGCAAATAAGAGATATACACAGGCATAAAAATCTTACAGTCTTACATATTTTGTGAAAACAAGATCAGGGCCCGAAGTCGCCAAATTTGTTCAATACCCAAGCTCAATTTCTATTTCATTATTTTGACTTTACAATTGTTTATAAAACGTTTGGATTTTAGTGATTAGGAAACATATTATGATTTTTAATCATTCACATATAAATTTTTGCATCATACTTATGATTTTTGTGTAAAAAATGAATAAATAAGTTGAGTACGTACTCAAACATTTTTTTAATATTTCGGGTTTTTTTCAAATGAGCAATAATTTTGATCACTATTTACAACTGTACGCCGTCAATATACAAACATGTCCAGTTACAGAATAAGGTTTGCGTATTTTTACCTTGAAATCGTGAAAAGTTAGTTGAGCTTGAGTACTGAGTAAATTTGGTCCAGTATAGTATTCATATACAAATAGTAAGGTCGAGTTAATCAATTTCAAGCGAAATAGTACTAAACCTGGGTTTCTCATGCAATTTTAAAAAAATATATAGGACTTAAAAATGTTTATGACTGTGTATATTTCTTTTTTGTTAATTCATATAAACATTTTTTGTTATTTTATATCAATATAAGAAGTAAAAAGGAAAAACAAATTTTTTGAAAAAAACACAGTTAATGCCCCTTTAAATCTACATAAGCCTTCCTCTGTATTAAAACATGGGGTTATTAAAGCGATATAAGCTGTCACAATGATGATTTTTGTTCCCTATCATATAGTCGAGAATATAACAAAATGTGTGTTCAAATACATTATCAAACACGTGAAACGTTGTAAAAGATCTTCTTTTCGAAGTTATTTGTTTTATTAGAATTTAAGTTTTCCGGTACCTTAAAAACCAAGCTGTATTTCCGTATGCAATGACCTTTCAGATAAACTCATTCACCATATCAAATGTGCCTTGTAATTCGATCAGGAGGATCTCGGTCCTTTACGCACTCGGTCTATCAGCAATCTTTGATATAATTGGCGTATGTTGAAAGTCGGCCGATTTTTATGTGTTTTATATTTACTTTTAAATAATACAGTTTTATTGGAAAATACATGTAATATGTAAAACATGTGTTTTTCCACGCTTTTTTATATACCTGAAAATCGGATGAATATATGAATAAAAATATCAGTTGGTCACTAAAAGAAATTTTTATATTCTTAAGCTTCATGGTAACAATGAATAAAATGCTGACATTGCCAAAATAAAAACAACATAACTGTGAAAACTATGTGGACTTCATGTTTTACAAACGTTATGTCCGGTGGAGTTGGGCAGTTTATGATCATTTGTGGCAAGAATGATAAAGCCGAGAATGCGATGGAACAAGTTAAAAATGGGTCGAGATCACCCGATATACCGGCACGTGGACAATTTCAGAAACAAATGTTTTGATTTGACGGAAAGGACAAACTTTGCCTGATTTAGATATGAAATAATGATGTAGGAATATAAACGCAAAGGGTAATAATAATAGAATATATATTAATTTTAAATAGTACGTGCTAATTCGACATTCGATAATCTTCGTGTAAAAAAATTACCAAAAGTCAATTTGCAATGCTCAAAGTAATGGCGGACAAACGATAACTGATACTTCGAGTTACGTTTGGCAAAACTGTTGCAATTATATGCATGCATTTGTTATTCTAACCACCAGATGGTCTCTTTGGGATATATACGAGATAAAATATTACATAAAATGGGCATGTAAATTTTTTTCACATACGACAGCTCATATCACTTTAACAATGCTCATCCAAATAGTGTAACTTTTCCATTACGTTAACGTATTTTTTTTCTCCAGATATATGTCCTTGATATTGACTGTTGCCGTGCTAATTGGTTTTATTTTCACACCTGAACGTGTTATGTCACTGGAATTTATTTTCACATTTGAAAATTTAGCTTTAAACTTTCATGTGGAATAACAGACACTGCAGTTCCCGTATCAAGTAATTAAAGTTCCATTTCCATCTCAACATTATTGACTAAAAGCTTTACCACAATAACACAATCAGTACGAGTAACATTATTTACTTCGACCACTTCATTTACTATTTCTAGTGACGTCTAACATATGTCTGACAATGAACCAGCCCTTTCACTTATCACACAGATTCTTTGGTTTCACAATCTGTCTGTGAATGTTCTACTTTGTGATATTTGAAACATTTTTTATCCTTAAAATAACAAGCGTAAAAACGATTGGTCCCAAATTTGAACAATTAACACAACAAATAAGGTTTTTACCACATACTGTTGCGTTTCTGGCACGACGGTGCCTGATACACATGAAAGCAACCACAGGAAACATGGTGGTACGAACAACATTTGTACTTTATTTTCATTTCCGTTACACATGTTTCATACGCAGGGCAATACTAAAAGATTGAACCTGCAATGGTCATTGTATTACACCGGAAGTTCGATATATTTGTCAGATAGTTCCTATGTATGTACACGCACATTCGAAGCCGCTTATATTGAACTCTTTACATTCAGATCTTTTGAAATAATTTCGATTCTCCGTCCATATTTTTGTATACCCAGTTATTTTGAAACCCCTGTTTATTTATCATTTCACTTCGATTTCAATATATCCAGGTTCGATTGTATAAAACTTTCAGATACCAAAGTATAAATCAAT
This sequence comes from Atrina japonica, assembly GCA_030159075.1. NCBI lineage: Eukaryota > Metazoa > Mollusca > Bivalvia > Pterioida > Pinnidae > Atrina > Atrina japonica. The sequence goes on from BROG01001065.1 coordinate 27,670, forward strand.
AGAATGTCCAGGACACAGATACAAATCCGGTAAAAATGGACAAACACGGACCTCTGGAAACCAAGAGGTGGGATCAGGTGCCATGGAGGAGTAAGCATCCCCTGTCGACCGGTCACACCCGCCGTGAGTCCACAGTCAAGTCCAACGAAACAAGTGAGGAGTGTATCCTCGTCACATTTGGTACAGACGTCTCAACAACCGCCAACGAAAAGGCAACTCAACATTTCACTTGGTGAAACAGAGTAGTCGCAAACAAGACTATTATACCGACCGTAAAATTTGCGGAACGTTGATATTAAACGCGGTTTTCGATATCCCTGTGTCAATAATTTGTCAGTGAGTAGTTTACCTCTGTATATGAAAATCTTCATATGTTGTGCACGCCCTGGCATATCGGATCATTTGTGAAATATAAACTCCATATGCGGGTGACTGAGGGATATTACTACTTTTAAAAATGTGGAAAATTTACGATGGGAAAGCCGAAATCGTCGCGTTTATCGTATAGTTTAGTTGCTAATTTCCCGTCTGTGTTTATTTTAAGTAAAATGTCTAAGTATGAAGCGTGTGTGCTTGATTATGTTGTATCTTTAATTTCTAGTTCGCTGGGATATATCGCATTGGCATATGTATGAAAATTGTCATTATTAATTGACAAAATGTCGTCGATATATCTAAATGTCAAATTAAAGGACACCGCTAACTTTTTCTTCTTTTGATTCAGCAGTTTCTGAATGAAGTCTGCTTCGTATGAAATAAAGGAACAGGTCGGCCAATAAAGGAGCACAATTGGTTCCCATAGGAATGCCGATAGTTTGTTGAAAGACCACGTCTCCGAACATTACAAATATTTGTCTATTAGAAATTCCAGCATGTTTTTTATATCACATTCAGTATATTTATGTGTAGAATCAGAGTGGTGTTTTGACGAAAAATAAGTATCCTGATAGCCAATCACTAGATATTTAAATTTTCGGGTACCACCTTTAGTGAAAAAGGAGTTGTCTATGATGCTGAAAAGTTTTTTTTAAATGTTTTATGTGGAATAGTAGTGTAAAGAGTAGAGAAGTCATAAGATTTGATAATGTGAATTCGAGAAAAATTTTGTGCCTTCAAATTTTCTAAAAGCTGTTTCGTGTTTGTCCTATATTTTCTGTGTATGTATTTTGTTTTTCTGAGGTCCGTGTTTGTCCAATATTACCTGTGTTATGTGTATATTATTTTCCGGTAGGTCTGTCTTTGTTCAATATTTCCTGTGTTATATGTATATTGTTTTCCGGTAGGTCTGTATTTGTCCAATATTTCCTGTGTTATATGCATATAATTTTCCTGAGGTCTGTGTTGTCCAATATTTCATGTGTTCTATGTATACTGCTTTCCCGAGGTCCGTGTTTGCCCAATATTTCATGTGTTATATGTATATTGTTTTCCGGAGGTTCGTGTTTGTCAAATATTTATTGTGTTATATGTATATCGTTTTCCCGAGGTCCGTGTTGTCTAATATTTCCTGTGTTATATGTATATTGTTTTCCCGAGGTCCGTGTTGTCCAATATTTCATGTGTTCTATGTATACTGCTTTCCTGAGGTCAATGTTGCCAAATATTTCCTGTTTTATATGTATATTGTTTTCCGGAGGTTAGTGTTTGTCAAATATTTATTGTGTTATATGTATATTGTTTTCCGGAGGTCAATGTTTGCCCAATATTTCCTGTGTTATATGTATATTGTTTTCCCGAGGTCAATGTTTGTCCAATATTTCGTGTGTTATATGTATACTGCTTTCCCAAGGTCTGTGTTTGTCCAATATTTCGTGTGTTATATGTATATTGTTTTCCGGAGGTTCGTGTTTGTCAAATATTTAATGTGTTATATGTATATTGTTTTCCGGAGGTCAATGTTTGTCCAATATTTCCTGTGTTATATGTATACTGCTTTCTCAAGGTCCGTATTTGTCCAGTATCTCCTGTGTTATATGTACATATTGTACATATATTGTTTTCCAGACTCGATTACTTTAGGGTAGTTTGGACTGAGAAAAATGTTGAATATTATATTAAATTGAAATCTGCTGTAATATGTAATTTTCCTTTATTGTCTTTATACCTTGGGCATCGTTGACTCATCATGTTTTGTAGCATGACTTACTTTTGACTTATGTCTCTTGATTCCTTGGGGAACGTAAAGCAGCAGCAACAATCCTCCGACGCACACGGTTCTGGCTGGTCCTCTTCAGCTCGGCCAAAGTCATTCTGGCGACCTTCACCGCAGCGTCAACATTTCTGCACCATGTCTACCTTGGTCGACCCACTTTCCGTTTCTCTTGTGGGTTCCATTCCTGGGCCTGCCTGGTGACGTTTGATGCAGACTTTCGTAGCGTGTGGTCATTTCATCACAATTCCTGCTTCTTGATCTCAGTTTCAATTAGGACTTGATGTTGAGGGTGTTTCTGAGACATCTGTTGACAAAAGTCTGTAGTCTGTTGGTGTGTGTCTTTGTAACTCGCCAAGTTTCTGAACTATATAGTAGGACAGACTTCACATTGGTGCTGAATATCCGGATCTTGTGTTGTCACAAGGTGTTGAAAGCATGGCTTGCTTAGTTGATTCAGCATTTGATGTCTTCATCTGTGCCCCATCTTTACTGACCACACTACACAGGTAGACGAACTTGTCGACTTCCTTGATGTCTTTTCGATGGAGTCGCACTGAAGCCTGCTGTTTGTTGTTCACTCACATGATATCCGTCTTCCCGATGTTGATTTGGAGCCCAGTTTTTCCTGCTTCTTCTGTAATACAACTTCTTTTTTGTATCTTGCTGATGATGGTGACGAACTTTGGTGGAAAGCCGTAGTAATACATCGGTCTCCAGATGACATATCTGTTGACGCTGTCAAAGGCATTTTAAAAGTCGACGAAGACTGTGTAGAGTTGGGTTTGCCACACTAAGGACTGCACGATTATGATCTGTAGTGTTGCAATGTGGTCCGTGCACGATCTGTCTTGACGAAAGGCTGCCCGTTCATCCCGAAATGTTTAGTCAAGGGCGGTCTTCAGCCTCTCGAGGATGATCCTTGTCATGATTTCCCTCCAGTTGCTAGATGATGAGAGATCTCCTTTCTATGGCAGCTTCACAAGGTGTCCTTTCTTCCAGTCTTCTGGTACTCTCTCCTGCTCCCATATCTTGCGTAGGAGTTGGTATAGTATCTCAGTGAAAGTCTGGATGTCTGCCTTTAACGCTTCTGGTGGTATTCCACCGGGACCCACTGCCTTACCCGACTGTAGCGTCTTGATGGGTTTGTTGATCTCTGCCTTGGTTTGGAGGTTAGTGCTGATGTCAAGGAACTGGGTTTGTGTTGGGACGTCTAGTGGGACTGGTGGTGCAGGTCCGTTGAGTATTTCTTTGAAGTGTTCAGCCCACCTTGCTATCTGGTCTTCTTCACCTGAGATAACATTACCAGAGTTGCTGGAGTTGCTGGTCTTACCAGAGAGTGTTCTGGTAATCTCGTATAGTCTCTCCATGTTCTTTTGTCCTGCTGTGGTTTCTGCTTCTTCAGTCAATTCCTCAATTAAGTTTCTCTTGTCTTTCCTTGCACTTCATTTCACTTGTCGGTCCATCTCCCAGTAGTGTGCTTTCATCTCTTGCCTCTCTTCTTTATTTGTATCTGGATGATCTGGTCCTTCAGGTGCTTTCTGTCGACGATCAATGTCCATGTCTCTGTTTTTGACCATTCTTTGTTTTCTTCCGATGGGTTGCATTGCATGTTGATGTCCAGACTTCATGTAAACTGTGCCATTGCTCTTCTATTGTTTCCTCTTGTAGCTGGGAAAGCACACTGAACTTGTTGTTTAGCTCTACCTTGAATTTCTCTACAATCACTTTCTCTTTCAGTCTGCGCATATTGAACTTGTGTGATGGTCTTCCTGTCTTGTCGTTATAGGCTTTCAGCTTGATCTTGAATGTTGCCACAACCAGGTGGTGATCCGATGCTGCCCCACGCTTCATTCTGACGTCATGCAGGCTTCTCCTCCACTTTCTGCCGATGAAGATGTGGTCAATTTGGTTTTCGGTCTTGCCGTTAGGGGTAATCCATGTGGTCCTGTGGATAGTCTTGTTGGAAAATAGAGTGCCCCCGATCACTAGATCGTTGAAATTACAGAACTCTGTGAAGCATTCGCCGTTTTCATTCTGTTCTCCAACTCCGTGTCTGCCCATGATGAGTTCTTGGTTTGTGTTGTCTAATCCCAATTTTGCACTCTCCCATGAGGATCTTCAAGTCTCTTTCTCTTCCTTCTCTTTGATGCTTTGTCCAGTGTTGCTTGCACTTGTTCGTAAAATTCTTGTTTGTTTTCAATGTCTGCTGCGTTTGTAGGAGAGTAGCACTGTAAGATGGTGACTTTCCTGTCCTTTGTGTTGAATCTTCCAGTGAGGATCCTTGTGACACTGGTTCTTAGGACAGCAGTGCCCGTGTTGCTTTAGGTGTCATCAGCAACGCCACTCCATGCATGTGTGGTTGGCCATCTTCCAGTCCAGAGTATTTGATGGTCTGAACTCGTGAGTCTTGTGTGTCCTGTTCCATCTGGTCTCACACGGACCAAGTATCTTCAAGTTGTATCTGTGCATTTCTCTGTTCACTTGTGCACTCTTTCCTGTCTCTTATATGGTTCTGATGTTCCAGGCCCCTATTCTGGTCTTGGATTTGGTTGTCAGAAGAGCTGTCGGTGCACTGGCTTTGCGAGGGCTTTCACCAACTCGCGCCATGGGCTCTACCAGACAGGAATCTTCCGCAACCATGTTCTCTTCAGATAATGTTGTTGCAGTTTCTGTAAGCCCAATCAAACCCCCAATTTGGCCCTGTATGACACCACTTTATCTTTAGTCTCTACCCTTCCTCTTTTCAAATTGGAGCTCAACTGATGAAGTCTAATTGACAAACGGTATCGTCTTCTCCCACCATTATATAGCTTTGGTATTATGTTTATAATACGCAAACCCCCTCAACCACGATCAGGTTAGTGTTCTTTGATGAGCTACACCCTTCCTCCAGCCTGGCATCTGGGTCCTGCCCTACCATGAGACGTCCAGTCCCACTCCAGCTTGTCAGAGTCATGGAGACACTTTAGCCTGGCTATGGGGTCATGAACTACACTCTTTGATGAGTGACACTACATGCTCCTTAGAACATTATACCTCCTCCTGTAGAGTTCAGTAGATTTTCAAGATTAGAGTCTGAACTCTTTATTCATAACCAAAATTGGGTCCGAGAATACACAAATTTCATGCTCTATATAACATTATAATGGACCCTGCCAAGATTCTTAATCCTGCCCCAAAGTAATGTATTTTTCTTTTCTCATAACGGGCTTCATGCTCTTTATAGATATGTACACAATTATCCTAAAGATTTATTAAAACTAAACGTAAATAAAAGAAAATAATTTCTCCTATTTAAATCCTCAAACCGATGCTGTGACTCTAGAGTCGTGAATTTAACAAACATGGTAGAGGACTACAATAAGATTCATTAGAAGTAAAGAGTATTTAAGATACTAAATACTTTTCCTCTGTATAACTATTGGACCCTGCACTAGAGTCTAAAGCCCTGATCCTACATGCAGGGTTATAAATTTCACACGTCGGGAGCAAATTCCGTGCTCTTTATAAATAAACATGTACACATGTATAGAGTTTTCTTTCAAATTCATAAGTTGTAAAGAAGAAGATTTTTAAAGATAAAAAATTCACTCTATAATCAATTGGAACCCAAACAAGATTATGAACTCCTTACCCCAGGATCACGAATTTCACAATTTTGGTAGAGGGCTTCATGCTCCTTATAAGCATGTATATACTGCTTTCCTTTAGATTCATGAAAAGTAAAGACTATAAAAACCACAGATAGTATTAGTCAAAACAAGTTCCATGAGACAATACACAAATCAGATGAAAATATTGACACATACGAACTTCTGAAAGTCCAGACGCGGGATCAGGTTCCACGGAGGAGTAAGAACCCCCTGTCGACCGGTCGCCCCCCCCCCCGTCGTGAGTCTACAGTTAAATTCATGTGAAATAATTGAGGAATAAATCGTAAAGACGATTCTACATCACTAACGAACGGACAATTAAATATTTCACTCAATTACAAAGAAGGTCATTATACCGACCGTAAAATTTGCGAAATGTTGACATTAAACATGATTCTTGAGATCCATATTACAACTTAGTAAGTAGTTTGTCATTGTATTAAAGATTTATACCTTTTGGGCATATCAAATCATATAGGAGATATAAACAGCTTATTCAGTAGGCGGAAAAGTGATATTAGTACTTAACTATGGAAAACTGATTATAGGAAAGTCAAAACCATCACATATGTCGTATACTTTGATTGTTAATTTCCTATTTGTGCCCATAGTAAGTCTTATGTCCGGGTAGGATTCTGTGGTGCCTTTAACTTCTAGTTCGCCGGGATATGTCGCACTCACATACGTAAGAAAATTATCATTATTCATTAATTTACAAATGTCAATTAAAGGCCGAATATAACTTTTTTCTTTTGATTCGAAACTTCTGTATGAAATCTGAATTATATGAATATAGGAACAGATCTGCTAACAAAGGGGCACAATTGGTTCCCATTGGAATGGCTGAAAAAAACTTGTCTCCAAACACTATGTTTATATATATATATATATATATATATATATATATATATATATATATATATATATATATATATATATATATATATATAATTATATATATATATATATATATAATTGTATATTAGAAATTATAGCATCTTTTTTATTTCAGCTTCATTGTATTTTTGTGTTGAATTAGTAAAAGTAATTGTCACGATAAGTAATTGTCACGATACTCAATCACTGGGTATCTATATTTTCGAGTTACATTTTTAGTGAAAAAGAAAAATTTCTCGGTGATACCAAAAAGTCTCTCGTTTAATTTATTATGCGGCATTTTTGTATAAAGAGTAGACCAGTCGAATAATTTGACAATATGAATTTTAGCAATATGGTTTGTCTTTCAACTTCCTGAAAGCTGGTTAGAAGTTTTTGAGTATACACATCTGATTTTAAACGTTTCTGGAATAAGGAACTGTACAGTACTGGTGAAGTTTCTCCTTACGGCTGTCAGTATTGTGACAAGGCATAATTTTCCACTTAATTCATTAGTGTAAATTTCAGGTTCGGAACGTATAAGTGATGCATTTTGACACCGGGATAACAGTTTATGTCAGAGACATAGGGGAATTATATTTACTTTTCCTTGAGTTCATCGCACGTTTACAATGGTGGATTTAGAAATTTTTCAAAAGAGGCGCTGAAGCTTGTGACATAGAAATTTGTTATTATTTTTCAAACTTTTCATACAAAAAGTAAAGGGTTTTAAATCGGTATTTTTTCAACATCAGGGGGCGCACTCTAGCTGCGCTCCTACCTGAATCTTTCCGTGATCACGGCACATAATTCCAGGTGTCCGATTATTTCTAAGGAAATATTTCGTTAGGGATCGGGTTTTAAGCGTTCTTCAGTTTTTGTAATTTGGAATCCCGTAGACTTCTCTTTGCGTTTGTACAATATTTGTATGTTTTAGGTGTATAAACAAGGTTCTGTCACAATTTAGAATTAAGCATGTTTCACTATCTCATATAGGCCTACTAATAATACTATAGGGAAATGTGATATCATAATTGTTAATACACAAATTATATATAATTATGCAAACGTTTTTATACTTTTATTTATTTTTGAGTATAGAACTTCCAAACGCGCGTTTTGAGAATTGAAGAGATTCCACGCATGTATGCCCACATAAACAGACATGTAGTATAACTTAAATTACAAATGTGGATTTTGATTAACCAGTGGTTGTAGAAAATATAAAAATGTATGCACGTAGGGGCGGGTCCAGGAATTTTTTTAAAAAGGGGGTGAGGATTTTTATCAGTACAAAATGTAAAGGTGTGTGCCTTCAGAGCCGAGGGGTATGGGGTCGTTTTGATTTTTTCAAAGGGGGAGGGTTGCATCTCCCTTTAAATCCGCCAATGGCACGTAAGGTCCTGTATTAAGGAATAATAGAGTAGAGACTGTCTTTTGAAAAAAATTACTGTAAAATTGCACATTTCTGGGAAACATGCCCTAAACCACGAGGATAACGGTTATTTTGTTTCTGGAAGCTAGAGAACACATCGGGTTTCCCGAATGGGATAATTTTAAAATGGATCTCGGGAGCATACTTCGAAACTCCCTAGCCGTCGCTGAATTCCACTTCAATTTCAGATTAGATTAATATATCAATATAATATTTTTGAAAAATGAAAAGGTAAGAATTAAGTGTCTGGGTTACTAGGAGGCTAAATATTTGTTTCTCATGTCTTGCGAAACAATTGAAAATCAGCATTAGTAGTAATAGGCAGCTCCATAGCGTGCAGTTTCAAATTTGCCGCAATAGGTGGCGCTTGAACGGTTTTTGATGTCGTCATCAGAATGCTGGTTTCTGATTGGTCAATTTGAAACTGCACGCTATGGATCCGCCTGTGGCGTCATAACCGGAAGTGCGTCATACCGGAAGTGAGGTCATACCGGAAGTACGCCATACCAGAAATGACCCCGGCCTCTTGTAACGAAGGCTCTCATTGGCTCGTTATCCAAGATGGCCGCCTCCACAACCTTCCACTTCCGGTCATAGACGCGCCCCCGATCTCAACGATTGGCTCTTTCTCCTTATTGCCATGACAACATGACCTCATTTCCAGTATGAAATAGAGTATCCTATTATTTTTTATGAAAAGTTTGAAAAATAATAACAAATTACTATATCACCAACCACAGCCCCTCTTTTGAAAAATATCTGTAAACCGGCGTGCAGTAATTCTAAAGAAAAGTAAATATAATTTCCCGATATCTCTGACATGAACTGTAACCCCGATGTCAAAATGAATTACTATACGTTCCTAACCTGAAATAACCCCTTTTAATAATATATGCAGACATGCCCCCAAGTACTTCCGAGTGGCAACAAGCGAGGCGTGGTAAAGTTTCGTGCCCAAAACGTTTCGTACCCAAGACAAATTCTAACTTTGAAAGGCTAGCTTTACCCTGTGTACGATTTGTATTTCAATGGGTATGATTTTGGGGGGGACGAAACTCCTGATGCCACTCGGAAGTGTCAAATGCGCAGGTGAGATTAGCAGGAACGCAGTTATCTTAAAAGGGTCTATTTACATAAATGAATTAATTTGCGGCGGCCGCCAAATAATTATGTGACAACCTTTCATCCTTTGAAAATTGGTCACGTACGTATGCAGGATTACCAAAATGAGTATTAAACCCCACTTTTACTATTTTACAATTATAGCAACGTGTCTGCTGGGACCTTTACATGTTGGCCATTTAGCCTATTTCTAGCTCGGCAATCACTTCTGGGTCTCTGAACACAGAAGGATAGCGCGTTACCTTAGTTCCTTTGAGATTTCTTATTCGTATTGTGGCTGATTTGTGCCGAAAATTCAGAAATTAGCGACTTTTCACCACGTAAACTCGCTAATTAGCTTGGCGAGGCGAAAAGTCGCTCGAAAACCCGCTAAGTAGCGACTTTTTGTCCCGAAAACTCGCTAATTTGCGAGTTTTCACCCTGAAAACACCGGTTATTAGCGACTTTTCGCCCCCATAACTCGCTAATTATCGAGTTTTCTTTTGGCGAGGCGAAAAGTCGAAAACTCGCAAACTGGAGAGTTTTCGAGGCTATATATTCGAGATTTTATCAACCACCGTACAGTATTCAACTATTCCGACAAAGTGTCTGCTTCTTCATCTTCAGGTTTGATTCATCGTCTGGAGAAATCCTCGACAAAATTCACAACTTAACTTAAATTCTGATGGCGCTTGTTTTTAGAATATATTGATATTATCCGGTACCCTCCGCTTGCAAATCGAATACTCTGTCACATCGTATATAGTAGGAGGTTCGGGGTATTCTTCCTTTGTTTTTTCAACCTTACAAGGCATTAGAGGTTATTTTGTAGCTTTCAGACACTGAATTGTGACCGCTGACTTCATTCTTCAAAAATACTCCATCGACAGACTTATTTACGGATAAACTGAATGCTTGGGGATCTGGAGTCAGTTTTCCGTGTCTTTGTATTTTACAAGTCGTAAAAGGCCATTTTATAGCCTTCAAACGCTAAACTAGGACAAAGTGCCCCTTCCACATATTAATTGGGTCTACAAATTAATTTAAAGGGGCATTAGGTTTGGGTTTTTTTCTTTGAAATTCACCCTTTTACTGCTTAGATTTATATACGTGTACAATTACAACAAAAAAGAGATATACACAGGCATAAAAATCTTAAATCCCTATATATTTTGTGAAAACTGCTTGTGAATCCCAAATTTGGCAGTTTTTTACTTGCAAATTGAAAAACTCAGCTATACTATTTGTATACTGGCATCGGGCCTGACCCTATTTCCCAAAATATACAGGAATACAAGAATTTTTTATTCCTGTGTACAGCTCTTTTTTGTTATTGTACATCAAGTACAGGTAGTATAAGTAGATAAAATCGATTTTTTTGTAAACACAGCTAATGCCCCTTTCATAAAAATGAAATTCAACGGCGGCTAAGGGGATTATAGAATCAACCACAGAGTATTCTCCCCTGGAAATTGTCAATTTTATAAGTCTAGAGAATTCATTCTAGACACTAAATACGGAACTGTTTAATCTTAAATGCATTAAATTGATTATCCCCCACAAAGACTTAAGTTTCAGCAAACCGACTCTTTTAAGAATAATGAATGAGGGTCTAGATTTTTTTTTTTTAATTTTAAAAGCTCTTAGAGGCCATTTTCTTAATTTCAGACACTAACACCCGTAATGACCCTAGTTCTGCCAATTTACCTATTTTTCTTCAACACCGACGTACTTGCCCTAAAATATATAACTGGTTGTTAGACAAGTAGATATTCGTTCAATATCGATAAACTGATTATTTTAGTCAAAATTTGAAATTCAACAATTTACGCTTAAATATGCTATTTTTGATCAACTGGAAGCTTCTTGCAGTCGAGTTTTCATGGTCAGAAATTGAAAAGTAAAACTTCATTTCTCGTGCATGCGGGATTCAAGTTTCTTCAGGTATATTTCTTTGTTAGAAAGGAAATTCAGTACCTTTTCCTCTCGTTCATATGTGCAATATTTCACATGTTTGCGTAAACAAATTATCAAACTCAAAGATAAGAATCTATCTATCTGTCTGTCTGTCTGTCTGTCTGTCTGTCTGTTTATCTGTCTATCTATCTATCAAGAGATGGGTAATGTAATAAAATGGATGAATAGAGTAAATAGATAGATGGAAAGATAGATATATAGAAAGTCAAATTGATTTATTGTGATAGATATTGGTATACAAGGTTTATTTTTCCTGCAGGAAAATTAAATTTACCCTTAGGATTTTTCTTTACCCGTAGGAATTTTATTTACCCTTAGAACTTTTATTTATCCATAGGATTCTTTTTTATCCTTAGGATTTATTTTATTTTCCAATGAGAAAAACTTCCTTAAGATGCTTATTATCCTGTGGGATTTTGTCAATTTCCTACAGAATTTATAATTTTCTCCCCGCAGGATTTTTGATATTTTTAATTTTCCCGCAGGAATTTTTTACCTTTACAGGTAAATATTTCACCTGCCAGGTGAGATTGAAAAATAAAAATATTGAAAAAATATTGTGTTACAGTAGGCCTGTCTTGTGGTGTAGTTAGTTTTTCCTGATTGTGCAGCTAAAGCAGCGCGAAAATGCAGTTTAGAGAATGGCATAATTAAAGTACACAGTGTTTATCTATCTGTCCATCCATCAATCCATCTATCTATCTATCTATCAATCAGTGTCTACCTGTCCATCCATCAGTCTATCTATCTATCTATCTGTCTGTTTATCTGTCTGTTTATCTATCTATCTATCTATCTCTGTTGATCTGTCTCTTTATCTATCTATCTATCTATCTATCTCTGTTGATCTGTCTCTTTATCTATCTATCTATCTATTTATCTATCATATTAATACGTCTGCCATTTGTACTCTAGTATTAGCATAGGTTTAAAATTTTGATATTCACTTTAATTTGCATTGTATTAGAATTTCTACTGCAACATACATAAGAAAGTGTTATCAATTTTCTTTATTCTTTATTTTACAAGAAAAATTATAACAATCAAAATCATCGTTACAGAAAGTAGTAATGCTAAAATTTAATTTTAAATTGATCTTATCAGCGTGATCAATTACATCCTTAAATATAATTACAGGAGATATCCAGTTTCCCCCCTGAATGACTACAATCACACTCAATAATCGATAGATCAATACTTATCAATCAAAACACAGCATAAGACATCAGTAATACTCCGATTATCCTTATATACTGAAAATCAATCACTATAAATCACCATTCGATTACAAATCGATAAATACAAATATATAAGAATTATAATATTAAATACGCAAAAACATGAATGATAAAAGTAAGAGATCCATAGGGGAGAAAATTATGAGAAAACTGTCAATGAAAGAGCGAGATAACGTCATCCCAATTATAAAGAGAAAGGTGAGTGTCTCGTGTTTATCTATAATTGATTCTTATTGACACAAATAAGGAGCTATAACATATATATAGTTTGGGATTTCTGGAAACAACATCATATTTTTATCAGCTTACTTGCATACTATATATATATATACACACCATAAATCGAAGAGATCTGTAGACAATAGAAAAATTGAATATTTGAAGATGTTCCCAGATGACGTAAGTTTTTACTTTAATTGATTTACCTTGTTACCCTTGGTAGATTTACTCAGATTTTATAACTTTGATTTCAAGAACTAAGTAAAATAACTAGATTTTTCAGTTGTTTGTCCTTTTTGGATGTAATTTTCATATTTTAGTTAGTAAGAACTTTCTTTTAGCAGTATTAAAATTGTTTTTACTATTTAGTTTAAACATCAGTAAACAGATGTAGAACACATGGCGCATATTTTTCAAATGTATTCCGTTCCAAGCGTTTAAAGTGTTTGATGAATTGTTAATTATCTTTATCTTCAGACAAATAAACCATTGACAGAGAAAAGAAGAAGAGACAGAATCAACAAATGTATACTTCAGCTAAAAAACATCATCTTAAAAGCCACAGGCAAAGAGGTACGTTATTAACATACTACTAATTAGTTTTCTTCGCCATTAAAGGCTGTGGGATGTATTTTACGTTTGTATCTAAAGTTTCAATTATTCGACGTTTTATACAAATAAAATGTTTCTAAAAAATCCCGACTTGTAATGTCGGTTTTGTAAACAGAAATCGATGTGTTACGGTAATGTATAATGGGCGAGTAAAGAAATCAATCGACGTCGTATTTCATTGATTTTAGGAAATATATACACGATATGTTAAAAATTTCTACGCCAATATATCTTTTTAACCTTTTTAATAAAAGTTTTTGTCTTATCGCGGGATATTTTTTTTATCAAAATGAAAGCCTGTATGACTTTAATACCGACAGAGTGTAATTTACAGAACAAACTGATATCACTGAAATTCCGAGTTTTGACTTTTAGAAAAGAAAATTACGTACGATGATTTAAATCAGATTCTTTTATATTATGCAATGAAATTCCAAATTTTATCTATACGTTTAACATTATGTATATGAAAGGGGTTATTTCCCAGACTAAAATGAAAGAAAATTGATATCTTTTCTCATATAAGTTTTTATAATTTTTATTAATATTTTGCTCGGTAGCTCTATACAAGAAGCACTATAAATATGATATAAATATATGATACCAGAGGAAGAAAGATACGACCTTTAGTGAAACTCATTTTAGACGTAAGTCTAGATTTAGTGAAACTGGCACCTGGTCCATTGTCCTTACAGGGACAACGTAACGCACAAGGAGATAGTCGCACTTTAATACACTTCAGATAGACACATAAAACTCTAAGAAAAGAAATTAATGACAGTTATCTACCTTGACAAACCGACCTTTAAAATACGATTCTTTATTTGTTTGTATTATATAAATTGATTGTTGTTAGTTTTCATTTATTTGTATAACAATACCTTTTTTTAACTTCCCCGATGCAATCATCTTGTTTGATTTTGTGTGTTAGTTACAGCACCGTTATACTGTTGACGCCTTGTATAGTTTCTTTATTACTCTTCACTTGTAGGAGAAGAAATTTGCCAAATTGGAGAAAGCTGAAATACTGGATATGACGATCCAACACTTGATGAACATCCATAAAAATGACAAAGGTCAGTGTTTTACATGCTTCTTGTGTGATGTCCCTCTTGATTTACTCTCCGCATTTATTTTCTGCATTTGTAATGAATATTCCGATGTTTACAATACGAAAAAAATGAAAAAGAAATACACGTATAATTATTATTCAGTGCAATAATCATATTTGCATTTTGACTTTTTTGTATATATGTACTGGTTCCATAGCCAGATTACTGGTGATCCATACACTACAGAATCTGAACTCGCCCTTTACATTTTCTCACAGTCTAACGACACCAGTGTATCTATTTACCTGTTCCATAACCAGATTATTGGTGATCTATACACGATAGAATCTGAACTCATCCTTTTCATTTTCGCCCAGTCTAAAGACACCAGTGTATCTATTTACTGGTTCCATAACCAGATTGCTGGTGATCCATACACTATATAATATGAACTCCCCTTTTACATCCCCCAGTATAAAGACACCAGTGTATCTATTGGTTAATTCCATAGAGGGATTACTGGTGTTCCATACACTATCGAACCTGAACTCATCTTTTACATTTTTTATTCATAATTACTTAAAACATTTAAATTTTTTTTAAATGCAAAAGTCAATTTAACTCTGATTCATGGAGTTCTTTTAATATTGGATACGAAGTCAGTTCATGCGACTATAACTCATAATCTTATATCTTGTTATTTACGTTTACGCTTACCTCAATTAGTTCAACACTAATCACTGTAATAATGATAATAATAATAATAATAAGAAGAAAACTGAGTAAATCACAAACGTAAATTGCAGATATAAGATTTGAATTTACAGCACTTTGAACTGGTTTCGTAACAATATTCCACGACTTGAATGTAAAAATTTAAATATCATTACAGTGATCACCGCCAATCCAGCAGAGGGCGTTACAGATGACTACAACCTTGACGCCATTAGCATCAACAGATGTCTCAGACGTGTGGATGGTATTGACAACTTAATGTCCCATCTAAAGACCAGCACCCCCGCATCATCGTATCTTTATCCTCCAGTAACACCGAGATATAACTGTGGATACAGCGGATCCAAGGCCATTATGGACGTGAACTTTGGAAATGATGACGTACTTGACAGAGAAGGACTTATGTGTGGATCCGTGTCACGTGTGTTTGTGTATGGCGAGGAGGAGGATATGACATCACAGTGTGGAAGCTATAATATGAAGAATGCTAGTGAAAAGTTTAATATATCTCCAGGCTATGGATCTAACATCGACGAGTTTTCTGAAATTCCACGTCATCTGGGTACAGAAGAATATAGAACCACGAGTACACCAATCATATCTAGTGTTACAAGTTCCAGTGGTCCAAAATATACATCAACCCCAGTATCATCATGTCGGTCCAAACCTTATAGGACATCAACACCAGTGTCACGTGATTTTCTGTCACCACCACAGCAACAGTTTACTAGAGACTGTTACAATCTTCGGATTTCTCCAGATTTACGAATGCAGCTGTTCACCCACTCCCAACATTCTTCTGATAGTGATAGTGCCAAAGACTCTACTTCCAAGTCACGTGACAGTAGTAACTCTTCCGGCGAGTTACACTGGCGTCCTTGGTAATAGTGTATTACAAGTAGTGATATTCGTTCTTTTTCACATGATTTGTATTTGTAGATATGGAATTATACATATGCTATGTAGATATCTGTGAATAGTATTTATTTGTATATATGTAAATAAACATACAAGCATACCATAGTGTTCCTATTATAACCTGTAAACGATTGTGATTTTGACTCGAATTTTAAAACAAAATCCAGGCATCTCAAGATAGTTGAAGCATCTATGGGACAGCTGGCCGTATCTCTACTTATCACTAGATAATCGGGGTAGGTTTTTCCATTGATATGTCCTGGAGGTATCTATGGGATAGCTTGTTTGTAACACTGATTACCTCATGATATTCTACTTAGTTTTTGCTGCATTTAAAATTCATACATAACCGAGGTTTCAATGAAATAATCCACTGTAACCCTGTATACCTGCAGATTTTCCCAGATACATGGTTGTTTGTGTACGGTTTTACCTAAAACATTGGCATTCCATTCTAATTTGTATTTGCTGACATCCAATCAAAACTGCAATTTACTTTTTGAAACCAATCTTTATCCAATTTATTTAGCGCGGCTATTATCGGCGTCTTTCAAGTGGGCTACTATCTAGACCTTTAAACCTACATATAGCGACGCATATGTTGTGTGTATCAAACAAATATTATCAAGTCGGTTCTACTAATTAGAGTACGTTAGAGTACTCTGAAAAAAAAGTTGGTCCTACTAATTAGAATACTCTCGAGTACTCTAGAAATAAAGTCGGTCCTACTTATTAGAGTGCTCTCGAGTACTCTAGAAATATTTGATTTGATTTGATTTGATTTTTTTGTTTTACGCCATACTCAACAATTTTTCAGTCATATGATGGCGTCCAGTTTTTATTGGTTACCCGGGTAAAGACCACCGACCTTCCGCAAGAAAACTGGCAAACTTTCCCACTTAATTCGAAATGACCCTAGCGGGATTCGAACCAGAGGTGAGACTCTAGAAATAAAGTTGGTCCTACTAATTACAGTAGACTAGAATGCACTGGTTATAAAACCGGTCCTACTAATTAGAGTACTCTGGAAATAAACCCGGTCCTACTAAGAGTACGCCAGAGTACTCTGGAAGAAAACCGGTCCCACAAAGAGATTATTCTACAAATAAAGCCGAGTACTCTGAAAATAAAGTTGGTCCTACTAATTAGAGTACACCAGAATACTCTGGAAATAAAACCGGTCCTACTAAGAGTGCGCTAGAGTACTCTGGAAATTCCAGGTGTATTATCTAGTGATAACCCTATACTCTGTTGTGTCCTGGTAAAGTAAAGCACAATAATTAATTTTCTATGTTTTAATTTTAAAGTCAATATAGATTATATGTGTATTTTGATCATCGGTATGCCACTGTCGAACTCGATCACAGGCACAAAATCTCTGTATTTGTTTGCTTTTGCTAGACCATAAAACGCAATTTTCTGCTATAGCTGGTTTCAATTAGCATTAAAGCCATTAACACTAAAAAAAAAAAAAGTAAAGTAAAAAAAAAAATCAGTTGAAACGATGAACGATGAAATTACTTAAAAATAAATGATCTGATTGATAGACTAGAGGGTCGACTATTTAAGTTGGAAACTGAAAACGACAGACTGAAAGAAAATATTTCATCCCTGTGTATTTAAGTGGTATGCTCTTTTCTATTGTTTAAACCAGTCCATGATGGTCTGTAGGGTTGAAATGGTTAAACATTTCATTTAGTAAATCATAGTAATTGCAAACAAACTCATTATACTGACTGTAAAATTTTAGAAATGTTGACACTAAACGCGATTACTCATATCCCTGTGACCACAACGTATTGGTAAGTAGTTTTGCTCTGTATATGAAATGTTCATAAACAATTACGTTTAACTCGCCTTGGCATATCGAATCACCTGTCAGATATAAATACCATATACAGGCGACACAGGGCACAATGATGGCAGTTGACAATAGGGAAGCCGACGATTGTCGTATATCTTTCTTGGTAGTAGCAAGTAGAATATCCAAGAAGGAAGCTTGATTCTGTTGTTTCGTTGATTTCTAGTTCTCTGGGATATATAAAATCAGAAAAGCGATATAAAATAAATTTGGTAACTTTGGTCCCCGATCTCCAAACAATTCATGTATATTGTCTATTAGAAATACCAAAATATATAATGATGGTGTTGGAAGAAATAAGTATCACAATAACCAATACCTAGGTATTTGAATTTGCGGAGACCGCTTTGAATGAAAAAAGAGTGTCGATGATGCCAAAAAGGCTCTTTTGATTCTTCCACGTGGCATTGTTGTATAAAGAGTGTATCCTGACAAGTTATTGGCGCATGGTTATCGAAAATTGCGTTTGGTGTCAACATTCCGCAAATTTTACGGTCGGTATATTATTCTTGTTTTCGATAACTCTGTTTCACTAAATGAAATGGTGAGTTTCCTGTTCGATGGCAGTTGAGTCGTGTGTACCAATTGTGCCGAGGATTTCTTCCTCACCTATTTCATTTGAATATGACTGTTGAATCCCAATGGGCGTGGCCGGTCAACAGGGGATCCCTCTATAGTACTTGATCCTTCCTCTGAATTTCCAAATGTCCGTGTTTGTTTATCCTGGACATCCTGTAGAATTATACTTTGGCATCTAAGATTTTATATGTTTTGTTAATATGCGACTTTCAGAGAAATGATATCTCTTTAGATTTTTGGAAATTACAAATGCATTACACATTTGATTTACAATCCCGGGTAACCAGGTTCCCTCTCCCACAATTAGAAACTGCCCGCCACCATATAGCTCAAAAAATTTTCAGTGTGGCGTAAAACACTTTTCAAAATTCAAAATTTATACCAAGAGTATGTGCTTTGTGTACGGTGTTTGAATCAGTATTTCCAATTTTTATGTTTTTAAGTACACAGTGTACGTATGGATAACTGTTTCCAATACGAATCCGGTGTACATAGTATATGGTGTACGAACCATTGTTTCAAATCTGGTGTGCAGTATGTGAACCTGTGTTTCAAATCTGGTGTGCAGTGTGTGAACTTGTGTTTCAAATCTGGTGTGCAGTGTGTGAACTTGTGTTTCAAATCTGGTGTGCAGTGTGTGAACTTGTGTTTCAAATCTGGTGTGCAGTATGTGAACCTGTGTTTCAAATCTGGTGTGCAGTATGTGAACCTGTGTTTCAAATCTGGTGTGCAGTCTGTGAACCTGTGTTTCAAATCTGGTGTGCAGTGTGTGGACTTGTGTTTCAAATCTGCTGTGCAGTTTGTGAATCTGTGTTTCAAATCTGGTGTGCAGTGTGTGGAAAATATATATAGACTACTATCATTGTAAATTTGTAAATAAAAATAATGTTTAAATATAAAAACTTATTTATCATTTGTATTTATTTAGAGTCATTAATAAGATTGGACTCCTAGCACCTCAAAACATAAACTCGCCATATATATATATATATATATATATATATATATATATATATATATATATATATATATATATATATATATATATATATATATATATATATGTGTGTGTGTGTGTGTGTGTGTGTGTGTGTGTGTGTGTGTGATAGAGAACAAGAATTAAACATGTATAAGTTAAACTGAAATAGAAACACAAATGTTAAACACAAATGATTTTAATTCAATACTGAAAAATGTGAAATCAATTTTCCATAAAAATTAATGGTGCAATTTAAGAAATTGATACGTATGAGAAGTTATTGAGCTGATACACAAATACAAGAAACCATTAACTTTGCGCACCGTCAATCGGAAGTAAAAATACCTAAAACTATCACCCGAGCTATGATCGTTTGTTTGTTGACTTCCTGCTGTTAAAGTATATAATAATATTCTTCATCATTAATTCCACTTTTGAGTGAGACATCATTTGCTAAAATGTGCTTCCACATCAAATCTCACCAGTTCTATTCATTGTTGCAAATACATTGGATTTTCAATATACTAAAAACAAATAAATATGTGATCTTTATTAAATCACATATCATAGAGAATGATCGTTGACCATCTAAGTAACCATATGACGTGATAATCCCAAAAACATTTGTAGGACGTGAACACCTTAAACCACACTAATATGACGTATCACTCTAAACACACTAATATGACGTGTTCACCCTAAAACACACCTATATGACGTGTTCACCCTAAACCACACTTATATGACGTGTTCACCCTAAACAACACTTATATGACGTGTTCACCCTAAACAATACTTAAATGACGTGATCACCCTAAACCACACTTATATGACGTGTTCACCCTAAAGAACACTTATATGAAGTGATCAACCTAAACCACACTTATATTACGTGTTCACCCTAAACCACACTTATATGACGTGAATACCCTAAACCACACTTATATGACGTGTTCACCCTAAACCACACTTATATGAAGTGATCACCCTAAACCACACTTATCTGACGTGATCACCCTAAACCACATTTATATTACGTGATCACCTCTTAAACTGATTTATATGTCGTTATCACCCGAGGCATATGTCTATGACGTATTCACTCTAAAACACACTTATCTGACGTGTTCACCCTAAACCACACATATAGGACGTGATCTCCCTAAACCACACTTATATGACGTGTTCACCCTAAACCACACTTATATGACGTGTTCAGCCTAAACCACACTTATATGACGTGTTCACCCTAAACAACACTTATATGACGTGTTCACCCTAAACAATACTTATATGACGTGTTCACCCTAAACCACACTTATATGACGTGATCACACTAAACCACACTTATATGACGTGTTCACCCTAAACCACACTTATATGAAGTGATCAACCTAAACCACACTTATATGACGTGTTCACCCTAAGCCACACTTATATGACGTGAATACCCTAAACCACACTTATATGACGTGTTCACCCTAAACCACACTTATATGAAGTGATCACCCTAAACCACATTTATCTGACGTGATCACCCTAAACCACATTTATATTACGTGTTCACCTCTTAAACTGATTTATATGTCGTTATCACCCGAGGCATATTTCTATGACGTGTTCACCCTAAAACACACTTATCTGACGTGTTCACCCTAAACCACACATATAGGACGTGATCTACCTAAACCACACTTATATGACGTGTTCAGCCTAAACCACATTTATATGACATGATCACCCTAAACCACACTAAGATGACGTGATCACCCTAAACCACACTTATATGACGTGATCACCTCTTAAACTTATTTATATGTCGTTATCACCCTGAGGCATATTTCTATGACGTGTTCACCTTACAACACTTATCTGACGTGATCACCCTAAACCACACTTATATGACGTGATCACCCCTTAAACTGATTTATGTCTTTAACACCCTGGAACATATTTATATGACGTGATCACCCTAAAACACATATATATGATGCGATTACAATAAAAAAAAATTAATAAGACGCGATAACAATAAAACACATTTATATGACGTGTTCACCTAAAACTTATTTATATGACGTGATCCACCTAAAATACATTTATATGACGTGATAACCCTGAAGCATATTTTTATAACGTGATCACCCTAAAACACATTTATGTGACCTGAACCCAGTTGCACAACAGGTTGTTAAATTTAACGTGAAGTTGACCAATGTTAAACCAATGGGCTAACTGTATGTTAAATGTAACAATGTGTTGTGCAACCGGGTCCTGATCACTCTATGTGACGTAGTTAACACTGACATAACTCAATATACTCCAAAATACTGTATAACAGCTCTGTGTAACGTAGTTAATACTGTCATAGATCAATATACGCTACAATACTGTATAGCAGCTCTGTATAATGTACTTAATACTGATAGATTGTAAAACAGCTCTGTATAACGTACTTAATATTCACATAGATCAATATACGCTACAATACTGGATAGCAGCTCTGTATAACGTACTTAATATTGACATAACTCAATATACGCTACGATACTGTACAGCAGCTCTGTATAACGTACTTAATACTGATAGATTGTAAAACAGCTCTATATAACGTACTTAATATTGACATAGATCAATATACGCTACAATACTGTACAGCAGCTCTGTATAACGTACTTAATATTGACATAACTCAATATACGCTACAATACTGTACACCAGCTCTGTATAACGTACTTAATATTAACATAACTCAATATACGCTACAATACTGTACAGCAGCTCTGTATAACGTACTTAATACTGACATAACTCAATATACGCTACAATACTGTACAGCAGGTCTGTATAACGTAGTTAATATTGTCATAGATCAATATACGCTACAATACTGTATAGCAGCTCTGTATAACGTACTTAATACTGATAGATTGTAAAACAGCTCTGTATAACGTACTTAATATTGACATAAATCAATATACGCTACAATACTGTATAGCAGCTCTATGAAACGTTGTTTATACTGCAATATCACCACGTCAATGCATGCCAGGGAGATCACGTGATGAACTGTTTAAAGATGACATGTCATTTGAGAGTGTTTTTGGGTGATTACGTCTTAAATTGTTTTATCACATGATATAAGTGTTTTAAGTTGGTAACTTGATTCATATATATATATATATATATATATATATATATATATATATATATATATATATATATATATATATATATATATATATGTCTGTGTGTGTGTGTGTGTGTGTGTGTGTGTGTGTGTGTGTGTGTGTGTGTGTGTGTGTGTGTGTGTGTGTGTGATTACGAACATAACTATGTTTTAGCAGTATAACAGCTCTATGTAACGTAGTTAATATTACCTAATTCCAAATGTGGTAAAATATTTAACTGTTTAACAGCTTCATGTAACGTAGTTAATACTACCTTAGCTCCATATATGGTAAAATACTTAACTCTATAACAGCTCTATGTAACTTAGTAAATACTGCCTTAGTTCCATATATGATAAATAATTAATTTTATAACAGCTCTATGTAACGTAGTAAATACTGCCTTAGTTTTATATATGATAAATAATTAATTTTATAACAGCTCTATGTAACGTAGTTAATACTACCTTAGCTTCGTATACAGTAACATACTTAACTGTATAACAGCTCTACGTGACGTAATTAATACTGACGTATGTAGCTCATATACGGTAAACGCTATAGGTAAGTGATATAGCAGTCTTATTTAACGTAACTGATGCCGACGTCGATCAACAAACGATAAAAACCATTAGAGCAGTTCCAATTAACGTGATTGATAGTGACACACTTCGACAATACAACAACTCTAAGGAAAGTACTTAATATTGACATGTCCCAGCAAACGGTAAATACTATAACAACTCTATGTAACGTAATTGATACTGAAGAAGTTCGACTCTACAATAACTCTAGTATAAAATAGTGACATATCTCGACAAACGGTAAACACTATAGCAAGGCTATGTAAAGGAATTGATATTGACGCAGTTCGACTCTACAGCTGTTTTTAACATGAGCAGATTAAGAACAAACACAATTCATCATATATCGTTAAACTCCTAATTGTTGATTATATTATTTACTATTTGGCGACACATTTGGATTAAATTTGGAGCATCAGCCACGAGCAATGCCACAAGTAGACTGGACATAATGGACACTCCACATGCGTACCCGATTGTAGTAGCCGATGGTCTGTCATCTTTAGCCGATATTTTTGTTCTTTCATAGGCTTTCGTTTCTTTGACATCTACTTTCAGAAATTTTGTTAATTCTTCCAGTTTTTGCTGCAGTTCTTGTTTTGTATAATTGATACTTATTCTCATCTTTGTACAGTTGCAAGGATAACATTCAGTGGTAGTCATGGTTACAAGAGTGGGTCTTTTTGCTGTCGACTGCTCTGTTGTAGTGATTTTATTCGTTGTCATTCTATTTATTCTTGGCGTTGTGGTGAATTCATCTGATGTTAGTTTCCCAGCTGTCAACAATGTGCTTACGTCATTATTTTCCGGAGGTGGACATAGGGGATTATTTGTTTGAACATAGTCTGAAGCAGAACGCACATAATACAATTACAAAATTTCAAATAACGGTAATTACATGCAAGTAAACAGTAAGCTAATATTTTAGGTGTTAGGCTTTGAAAAGAAGGAATTCTGTACGTCTGTGTAAAACTACAAAATGGTGACTTTTGTCAACGTTTGTGTAACGTTTCAAAAAAGTAGCAATGCCAGTGGAATTTATTTGCCTCTGTGCCGTTTTACAAATACGTTGAAATGTCATTTGACCAACTGTTAGTTCTTTGTACCTTACAAAGACGTCGTCGAGTCGCCAGCGTTGGCTGAAGCGATATAAGCTGTCACAATGACTATTTTTGTCCCCTGACATATAGTCGAGAATTTGATAAAATGTGTGTTCAAATACATTGTCAAACACGTAAAACGATGTAAAATATTTTCTTTTCGAAGTTATTTGTTTGATAAGAATTTAAATTTTCCCATACCCCCAAAAATCAAGCTGTATTTCCGTATGCAATGAAATTTCAGACAAACTCTTTCGCCATATTAAATGCACTTCGTAATTCGGTCAGGGTATCTCAGAATAAGGTAACTTTGCCTGATTGAGGTATGAAATGATGATGTACGAAAATAAACGCAAAGGGTAATAAGAATAGAATGTATATTAACTGCAAATAGCATGTGTGTATTGGGTTCTCGGTAATCTTCGTAAAAAATACCGAAAGTTAATTTGCAATGGTCAAAGTATGGCGGACAAAAATAAATGATATTACGGGTTATGTTTGGCAAGATTGTTGCAAGTTTACACATGGATTTGTTATTCTAACCACCAGATGGTCTCTTTGGAATATATATGAGATAGAATATCACATAAAATGGGCATGTAAAAAATTTTCACCGACGACAGCTCATATCGCTTTAACGTTTATATATTATTGTTAGTTTTTGGATCTTTACAATGACTTCGCTGAGTCACTAGCGTTGGATAACGTTTATGTATTATTGTTAGATCTTGGTGCTTTACAGAAACGTCGCTGAGTGACTAGCGTTGGATAACGTTTATGTTTTATTGTTAGATCTTGGTGCTTTAAAGAAACGTCGCAGAGTCACTTGTGTTGTTTAACGTCTTTTTATCATCTTTAGTTCGTTATACTTTACAACATCACTTCACTTCACTAACATTTGGTAACGTTACTACTCTGATTCATTAAGAGAAATGTTACCTGTTCGATGGCGGTTGTTGAGACGTCTGTACCAACTATGACGAGGATTCGTTCCTCACGTATTTCATTTTAATTTGATCGTGGACTCACGGCGGGTGTGACCGGTCGACAGGGGATGCTTACTCCTCTATGGCACCTGATCCCACCTCTTGATTCCAACGCGTCCGTAAATGTCCATTTTTATCAGATTTGTACCTATATCCTAGACTTCCTAATGATTTATACCTTGATACCTGAGACTTTTTAATATTATATATTATTGTTAATTCGTAGTACTTTACAAGAACGTTGCTGTGTCACTAACATTTGTTAACGTTTATATATTATTGTTAATTCGTGGTACTTTACAATACCGTCGCTGAGTCACTAACATTTGTTATCGTTTATATATTATTGTTAATTCGCGGAAGTTTACAATAACGTCACTGAGTCACTAACATTTGTTAACGATTATATATTATTGTTAATTCGTGGTACTTTACAATGACGTCGCTGTGTCACTAACGTTTGTTAACGTTTAAATATTATATACAATAACAATAGCGTTTTTCTACGTTTGTGCATTATCAAAACAGAGTCGCAGGTCAGTAAAATTTAATGTAATCTATGTCACTTAAAAAAACGTCGCACTATCATTAGCGTTTTCTTGATGTCTTTGTTACATAACTGGGATGTAATACTATCCGTAACATTACAAAGAGTCTTACTGTCAGACAGTGACAGTGTTTGACGGGGAGGTTACACTATCCGTAACATTACAAAGAGTCTTACTGTCAGACAGTGACAGTGTTTGTCTGAGAGGTTACACTATCCGTAACATTACAAAGAGTCTTACTGTTAGACAGTGACAGTGTTTGTCTGAGAGGTTGCACTATCCGTAACATTACAAAGAGTTTTACTGTCAGACAGTGACAGTGTTTGTCTGAGAGGTTACACTATCCGTAACATTACAAAGAGTCTTACAGTCAGACAGTGACAGTGTTTGTCTGGGAGGTTACACTATCCGTAACATTACAAAGAGTCTTACTGTCACGTGAATATAACTCCAATAACATAGAACAATATGAATAATTCAAAGCCTCTACTTTGTCATAAAATCAACAACAATGGGATTAATCATATTCGAGTCAGGTCACGAGACTCCACTCCGCCAGTTTATCTGGATTTTACTATATCTGCAGTACAGGACCATACTCACGACTCTCAATTGGCACCGTTTCTTTCCCATAGGAAGTGAAAGTTAGGTGTATTTCATTTTAACTCAAAACCAAAGTACCGACAAACTTCACTGCATAAGGTCAAATGTGACATTTCATCAGTAGTTGCAAACGCCTCCATTTATGTAAGAAATCTCGGTGAAACGTTTTACGATAACTCGAACTAAAGAAAAATTACCTGGGCAATATACGCATTGAGGATAAGAAATCAAAGTGACTTAAGACAATATACTTTTTGAAGATATGATATAAAATGACTTTAGCCAATATATGTATTGTGGATACGAAATAAAAAATCTTGGTAACTATACGTATAAAGGTTATGCAATTAAAACTACTGGGGAAATATACGTATAAGGGGTATAAAATGACTTTGGGCAATATACATACGAACCAAATGAAATCAAAATGACTTGGGGCAATATACGTATTGATGATATGATATGAAAATTAATTGGGGCAATATACGTTTTGAGGATAATTTTTTTATGAAATAAAATGGACCTGGAACAATATATTAATTGAAGGTATGATATCAAAAGGACCTGGAATAATGTATATATTGAGGATATGATATGACTTGTGACAATGTACAGTTTTACGATATGAGATAAAATGATTCAAGTTTAATAGTACTATACCTAGAGGACGTGTTCACTAGTTAAAAAAATCATCAAATTACATCAGTGTTGTTTCGATCATATAATTCATTTCAAAATTTCTGGTCGTAAGTTCAGTGCTCAGGTTTTTGTATTGTTTAACACATCATCGTATATTACTGACATACCACTCACGTCTTGGTAAAGTTGACCTTACTTCGTATACGAGTAACATAACTAACAGACAAACAACGCATTATGAAAATAATAGGGACAAAGGGGAAAAGATTAGTTACTTTTGATGTGATATATTTACCTAGCTCCAGTTTCCAACACAAATCAGCTAATCCCGATTCTAAAACGACAAAGTTGATAACGGTAGGAGATGGAACAGGATAATATGCCAATTCTTGTAAATTCGGAATCATTCCACTTCCCAGTCTTATTTGATCAATTTTCCATATTATCCAAAATGTGTTGAACTTGGTGCAGTCCAAATGTTCCCCAAGCGTCTTAGCTCCATATTGTCCATTTGGCAACAATATCCCAGATTGTTTATTTGAAAAAACACCGATGACAACCTTGACAAAAAATTGTACAGAAGAACCACTTTCGTAAAGTGTAACTAGGGCATCTTGACATCCTTTCACTTGAAATATAAATGTATTTGTAACTGCAGGATCTATGCCGTATTCAATTAGCATTATACTTCTCTGAGATTGTACAAAAGTCCTGTAAAATCGTGCTGAAAAACAAAGAATAACATCAGATTCTTAAACCATTTACTCCTAAAGACACATTTGGACTCATCTATGTAATCAATTTACAGAAGAGTCCATTGTTTTTCAGGGGGTTGATGAGTTAAAGAACCTGCGTATATGATATGGAGTAGGCCCATACTATACGCCTATGAATGATCTTTTCTTTATTACATATAACGTGACAGAAATATTACATACCCCTTGCTATCACGTGATAGGTATATTACATACCCCTTGCTATCACGTGACAGGTATATTACATACCTCTTGCTATCACGTGACAGGTATATCACATACCCCTTGGTATCCGTATAGATATTTATTTTCAATGAATAATCCGTGTGTTTAGCATTAGGCTAATTCCAAAGTAGCACTGAGATAATAACTTCCCCGGAAATATAAAGTATGCCCTTGACACTGACGGTCCATCACAATGCACCTGGGCCAAGATATAAAACCGAGCTCAAAACTTCTGCCTGTATCACAACTCCAATGTCGTATACAGATGAAGCGTTCGTTAGAAAGGACTTCCTAAAACACCAGGGAAGCATGTACAGGTAATGATAAAAAATGTTTGGTGCAAGTGAAGTGGAGAATACTTACATCTACTGCAATCTCGCAGAATGGAAATCGGAGACACCAAATATGACATTTGGGGCACTTGTCTTAATAAGTAAATGTTCACGTACTAGGAATCACTGGCCCATATGAATTGTTCAACAAGTCTTCCACAGTGAGATTTTTTTTTTTCATCGTATTTCACAATTTCATTCATTTGTATGGTTTCTAAAATGTCAAGAGGGGAGTGTTTTTTTTCAGAGTAGAACCCTGTTAATCGTTATAACTGGTTTTAGATGCATGATAACATATTTTTAGTGTAAATGTTTCTATTGCTCCGTTTATTTCGTGTTATCATAGACTCCTATCGTAAATACATTAGGATTATTTTGTATTCCACAAAGTATCTGAGTACATGAACTCACGTGGTTACAAGTGTTCAATACATATATACCTATCAGTTGTCAGTCGTCCTTGAACCCCTCAACAATGTCTGTCAACGTCTAAAAAGAAGTCCCAAAACACTTGATCATGTAACCCACAGAATGTGTATAAAAACCAAATAACACAGAGTAAGGAAACAAAGCAAAAATAGTCCCTATATTTATATCCTTTTTTAAAAAGTATTTTCACCTCAGATTAGTATGTTTTCTATTTCAGCACTAAAATATATGTAAAAAAAAACCGATACCTTATATAGAGCAAACTTTATAGTAGATTTATTCATATATGTTGCCAGAAACTGGCAGACGTTGAGTCGTTGACCGAGATTGTTTAGGAGTGCAAGGACTGACAACTCTGTGTAAGAGATTGCATAATAACCAATTGTAGTTTTTTACTGTCTTACCCAGTACACGACCCTATGGTGGAGTTTTGGAGTGTTGTTTGGCGTCAGAGGCATGTCATCATTAAGATCTTTTTTGTTATTTTAAAGTGTATTTTTCTAGTCACGTTGTTTATTGAAAATTCTACGGAGAGCTATTGGCGTATAAATCTACACAAATACAAGATATTGAATCTCTGTACGTGTGTTGTACACATTTTTAGAACTTACTTACAAGCTAAACTTTATCATATTGTTCGAAATGTATAGTGTACACTTCATGTTATGAGATATGTTGAAATGGTATTGTTAATGATATTCTATGTCTTTTATGTTTGGACCCTCTCTGTGGTGTGACACAGTATTAAATGACTGAACCCAAACTTGATCTTTGTAACTGCACACAAAGCATCGTTGAATGGTTCGGACATCGTGTATAGAGTTTGTTTGACTGTAGTTTGTTTCAACAACCTTTTACTTACATTTCAGCAGCCAGTTTTTAATTATCTAGAATACCCGGTATCAAGACCCAGGAATAAACAACTAAATTGCATGTAAACAAAGTTTTTCATAAACCAACTTAGAGTACTAGGTGTTCTCTTTGATATATGTTAGGTATATATAATTTAATTTCTTTATAAAACACTTCATTTGATTGGATGAAAATGCTAGTTTAAATCTGTATAAACTACTTTGATAGCACGGGAGGAACTACGTCAACCGTTGTTGAGACAAGAAGTGCAGCTGTTCAATGTATTATTGCAGTTCATCATTTGATTTTGTGTTGTATTTCATAAATATCGTTGTTAAATTTTAAAATTGAATTTACAGATTTGCTATTTTTCGCTTTTAATTAAATTATAAGGAATAACATTAACTTTTCAGTTGTTTACTGAAAATTAACCATTTTTTGTCAAATGTGTACTCTTCCTCACGTTGGCTATTTTTTAGTAAACAACTTTTAAAAGTGAATATAAATGCTTAAGTATTAAACGTGATGCTAACTTGGTGTCCTGTAGACAGCTAGACTGTTTGGATAATCAGATGATCCACAATACTTTTGTTCATGGTTATTTCTCTTCCAATAATCGTTGCTGTTATCACACAAACATTCTTCATTCTGCAGTAATAAAGTAAACAATAAATCGCTTGACCAATCTATCTATCGTTTAGCCAAAATAATCACAGATTAAATCTAGTTTTTCTCCATAGAAAAACCCCAAGTATGTCTAAGTTAATCTAGGTTTAACTGCGCTGTATGTATGTATGTATGTATGTATGTATGTATGTATGTATGTATGTATGTATGTTTGTATGTATGTATGTATGTATGTATGCATGCATGCATGTATGTATGTATGTATGTATGTATGTATGTATGTATGTATGTATGTATGTATGTTCATTCCATTCTTACGGAAAATCTTGAAATAAGAAACCTCTCAGCACGTTGGGAACTGATCAGAAAAATGTCGCGTGCTAATCTGAACCTTTATATGCAGATCCTGCCAACTTTCTGTGGAGGTGTGTGAAGTATTGATGAAACATAGACCTAAACAATGGAAGCGCCTTGGTTCAGCACTGCCAAAGAAAGCAAAAAGTGTTCAATCAGCTTGGAAGGTTATGGCCTCGGTTTTCTAGGGTGGTGATGGTATTCCTATATAAGATTATCTCCAAAAGGGACAAATAGTCAATGGAACATATTATACATAACGTATTGTTTAACCACGACGAAGCCCCTGCTCACAAGTCTTTTATTGCAATTGCCGTCATTAATTATTGTGGATTTCAATTTATTCAACATTTCTCTTACTCACCTGATATCGTTCCATCAGACTTGACTCGAATCCCAAAATTGAAAAATGTCATTTCCTATTTCCAAACAGACGATTATGTCATGCATGCAGTGGGGAACTTTCTGGGCAATCAAGAAAGGGACTTCTTTAAAAGTGACATTAAGGCTCTTAAACATCGCTCGGAAAAGTGTATAGACACTACAGGACCAAGTTGAACAATAGTGCAATACATCTCCCAAAAGACAAATCTTTACATAGACTCAGCACTTATCAATGGACCCTCGTATATCTGTTTGTCTTTCTGTCTGTCTGTCTGTATTTGAAGTTTTATTGATTACTATATTTGAAATATATAAGCAATCCTACTTTGCGAAATAAACAACTTTCCTGTTTGAAGGCATACAGAAGTCCATGGAGCGCACAAAACAGGAGACAATCAGTGGTGTTGAGAAGATTTTCCCGCGGTCCTGCAAAGCTTTGATTTTTGTCTACACAACTTACGTAATCCACTATAAAGAAAGTAATTTGAAATGTTATTTAAATAGTAATATAATGATAAAGTGGCACATACATAAATGATCTTAAATAGTTGACAAGAAATGCGCTAAAATATAATAATAAGTGACTGACATTAATAAGTCTAAATATATTCTTATGTGCCAGCTAAATAGCTTTTATTAATGGATGGCGCGTTGACTTGATCTCCCGTTTAATTTGAAAAGCTTTGATTAATGACTGACAATGTTAACCATGCATTTATTCCCAAGTTAAATCTGAAGAGCTTTGATCAATGGCTATCAATGTAAAAAATGTTTGTAATACCATGTTATAGTTTAGTTTGATTAATGGATGACACTGCTAACCATGCCCGTGTTTCCATGTTAAATCTGAAGACCGTTAATTAATGCTAAACATGTCTGTGTTTCCATGTTAAATCTGAAGACCTTTAATTAATGCTAAACATGTCTGTGTTTCCATGTTAAATCTGAAGACCTTTAATTGATGCTAAACATGTCTGTGTTTCCATGTTAAAGTTAGAGAGTTTTATTAATGACAGACAATGTTAATCCTACAAATCTCCCATGTTGAAGGGTCCCTAAGTTACTAGGATCTGGTTATCTATGTTTTAAATGAACGGTGATAATCGTAATTACAAAACATAAAGGTTTGTACCTATAAAATGAAGATTTAAAAACAGCACCTTCAAAACTTTAAAAGTATTTCATCAATGGTTGCAAATGGTGATTCTTTGATGTTAAAGTTGAAATACTTCGACCGATAATAATGAATACCCATTCATTTTTAAAGGCATAAAAATATCCCGCAATTATACCAAAACCTTGATTCCCGAAAAATGTTAACATATAATGTATATATTGCCAAAATGAAATACGCCGACAATTGATACTCCTGTCTTTCACGTAACAACAGAAATCTTTACTCGTCCATTATGTCTTTTTAAAACTTAGATATTTGAACATAATTTCTTTCAACATTGGATCATTTGTATGATCCCGTTTTGACAGCTCATA
This sequence comes from Atrina japonica, assembly GCA_030159075.1. Classification (NCBI taxonomy): domain Eukaryota; kingdom Metazoa; phylum Mollusca; class Bivalvia; order Pterioida; family Pinnidae; genus Atrina; species Atrina japonica. The sequence continues at coordinate 60,136 of BROG01001065.1, forward strand.
TAAAGGGATGTCGAAAGTAAGCAAATAGATCCAATTCATTGGAAAAAAATATATAAAACACTTAAATGACTAACGACACGGCCAACATTAAAATTTGACTCTAATTTTGTCCGTGTACTTTTATATATGTATATGTATATAAGTATATATATGTATATATTAGAAATTCGTAAAGTCGAAATTCTCAATGTTTCGAACAATTCACAAAGACCTAAATAATTTGTTATTTAATGCCTCTTTTAAACACTTTATAATATGACCTTTTATGAGTCGAATTTTTCAATGTTTTGAATAAATTTTGAGTCCTATTTTATAAAAATAATGAAACTTCTTACAAATAATTCTGAGTCAAAATTTACACGTATAAGAAATTTATCCATGGTAATTCTTCACAAACACTCGCTTTTAATTTCATGAAAACAACGTTTAGTTTAGCACTTATTATTAATTATAGTGACCTTATAATGTCTTAAATGGTTTTGAAGCAATTTGAAGCATGGTCATATATACCTCTGAAACTAAAAACCTATGACTCCTGGTTACCATCCGTGAGTCGAAGTCCTGATGCTTCGAACTTTTCTAGGTGGTTCCTTGAACTTCGACTCATTGAAGTTTTAATATATATATCATTACTGCAAAACCTGATAGAGCATAATTGCATAATTACGAAAAAGGTATTTGATACTTAGCTTACGGTGACAGTCAGCGATAGATGTACTTCCGCCAGCATCAGTCGTTGTCTGATGTGGGCATCGATCACAATATGGCTGCTCTAAGAAAGGTTGATAGTATCCTCTAGGACAACTCTGGCAAATACCATGCTCATTACGATGATATCCTGGTGGACAGATAGATGAAACTGAAAAAATCACATAAATATCTCTCATAAATTTTACCAATTGATCCTGTATCCACATTTAAACTCACCCATTTTCAAGAATGGTAAAGTTCACTGTTAAAATCTGGGAGTGTATGATTTTGGATATAAATTGTGCATAAAAATCACTTTTAATATACTTGTGCTCTCCTGAATCAGTTGATTTGGATGAATTTTGATGTGACCTTAGGTGTTGCAGAGTTAAACAAGATATTTATTCATTATGGTATTACAACTGACGGAATGAAGTACAAAATCCCATGTTCCGTGATGACTACTGAAAAAGCTGCCATTTGCAATATGATTTTTTCTTAATTTTGAAGCAGCCCGAATTTCCTTTGTTTGGCTGTTGTACCAGGATACATACACTAAATCAAAACTTACCCGAACTATTCGGCATAAATCCTACACAAAGAAAGGCAATTATCAGCCACTGCATTTCCAGGTATATATATATATATATATATATATATATATATATATATATATATATATATATATATATATATATATATATATATATATATATGTATATACATGTGTGTATATATATGACCTCTGTATGTGTTCTGCTGAAACACCTGTAGGTAACAATTATTTATATGGATTGTGTCTGAATATAAACACTTGACTACTATCCAGAAAGCAATTAATATCTTTGATTTTAGAATGCAAAACATCTTTAAATACATGTTTAATGAATCGAATCGATGTTCCAGTACGAATGTTGATGACATATCCCTTGTAAGACATTAAATCAAGGCACCTCCATGACTAAGGCAAAAAGTTTATAACTGACGTCTAATTGACAGATTTCAAGTGACTTAAAATAAAAACCGGTATTATGATATGATACAAAGTGAACATTTATTGGTTTTGTAGTAAAATCCAAAGTGTTAATCGAAAGAAGGCTCATGAGACTATATAAATCCGATGAAATTTGGACATACTGAAATCTCTAAAAATCCAGAGATGGGGTCAGGTGTTATAGAGGTGTCAGTATCAGTTGTCGACCGGTCACATCCGCCGTGAATATAAAGACTGAAACTTAATAATTGAGGAATGAATCCTCATCGTAATCGTTAAAGATGATTCAACAACTTCTATTGGCAATTCAGTATTTCACTATTTATTATTATCATTATTTTGAAACAGTTTTCTTCACAAGGAAAAATTGAGCCAATTGTAACATAATTTGTCACGCACTATGCCTATTGGAAGCCGAATAAGATTTGGGAATGAATAGAGGCAAAACGTTTGAGGATTCATGAAAAATACCAATATTATAATTTTTTTTTTTAAATTTTATATCTTTAAAAGAAATCCTCTCCTGAACCAATTATCAGCATTCTTACATTTAATAAGCCTTTTTGTAGTTGTCACATTCCGGTCAGTTTTGTGGAATAGTTTGTACTCAGTTCGCGTTATGTTAACAGAAATGTGACCTAGGTAATATCCGGTTTCGTAATGTCTACATTGACGACATTCAGTGATGTCTTGTTTCAGGTCATTTGGGTTGGGGAAAGTTGAACTAAATCTTCATACTTGTAAAGTTGACAAGTGCCATGCCTTTCTTTTAGGCTACTTCTCAAATCTGGATACTTTCACTGTAAGTAATACATATTTCTGGTCACCATTGCGATACACTCTTTAACCGGAAGTTATGTAGGACACATTTTTCGTTGAAGGTGCATAATATTATTACGAACCATGTCGGAACGGAACAAATCTGAGAAAGGTCTATTACGTGGATTGAGGCTTCCGGAGCCAAGTAGTTAGAGCATCGCACTTTGAACCGTGAAGTGTCTCATTTCCGGCCAGCCGTTTTTCTCATCTATCATTAAAAACTTGCCTTCACCATATAACAGAACAATTTATGAATATAAAACATCTCAGATACCAAAGTATAAATCTTTAGGACCTCTGGAAACCAAGAGGTGGGATCAGGTGCCATGGAGGAGTAAGCATCCCCTGTCGACCGGTCACACCCGCCGTGAGTCCACAGTCAAATCCGAATGAAATACGGGAGGAACGAATCCTCGTCACAATTGTTACAGATGTCTCAACAACCGCTAACGAAAAGGCAACTCAACATTTCACCTAGTGAAACAGAGAAATCGCAAATAAGACTATTATACCAAATGTAGCGACTGACTCTTGACCGTGAAGTCGTGAGTTCGAGTCCAGCCGGTGGCAGGTTGGTTTCCTGTCCTTCGGATGAGACAGTAAAAACCGAGGTCCCGTGTCACAGTAGGTATCGGCACGTTAAAGAACCAACACTGCTCAATGGTCGTAACTGCCGAGCACAGGCCAAAATTTGAAGATCTTCACCGTATGAGTAAAAGATTCTTGAGTGGGACGTTAAACAACAATAAACAAACAGACAAACTAAATGTGGCGCAAGACACCATTCATATTCAGATTAAAACCTGAATTAACACCAAAGCCACAATAAACAGAATCCCCGGAGTCAAAAGACAAAACACAACATATATCACTGGATGAAAGTTTCCAAACGCACGTTAATACGAAATACAATTAAAGATATCATAAAATCAAAACCGTGTCCAGTCTAGTAGATCTGTCTAAATAAACATGCTTTTGAAATCAATGTAGACATATGAAATTTATTTTCAATTCTGGTAATCATACAAACACCCGTAGCACACTTGCAAAGGACGAGATCCTTCAAAATCACGTGTCCGCATTACGTTCTTTTGATGTACCTACAACCGGTATTTATATTGGGTACCTAAACTTCTTAAAACCCCATATAAGCAGAGGTAAATAGCAGGATCCAGCAAATGCCTCACCAAGATACTGACAGCCGTTAAGGAGAAACTTCACCAATACTATACAGTTGCTTATTCCAGAAGTAGTTTAAATCACATGTGGATACTTAAAAATTCTAAACAACTTTTAGAAAATTTGAAGGCACACAATTCCTTAAATTTTACATTTAGATATCTCGACGACGTTTTGTCAATTAATAATGACAATTTTCATACATATGTCAATGCGATTTATCCCAGCGAACTAGAAATTAAAGATACAACAGAATCAAGCACACACGCTTCATACTTAGACATTTTACTTACCATAGACACAGATGGGAAATTAAAAACTAAGCTATACGACAAACGCGACGATTTTGGCTTTCCCATCGTAATTTTTCCACATTTAAGAAGTAATTTCCCACAATCACTCGCATATCACAAATGATCCGACATGCCAGCGTGTTCAACACATGGACATTACATATACAGAGGTCAACTACACACTGACAATTTATTGACACAGGGATTTGGAAAATCGCGTTTGATGTCAACGGTTGCAAATCGAGCACTGTACCACGGCCCTACAACTGGTCTCCAGTAATGTAATGTATGAATACAACATAATATATAAGACAATATAGCATGTAACAATATAACATGATATATTATAATATACTAAAATATTTATTAAAAACAACATATGTTACCAAGTTCAACAAAATGTATAATACGGTATTAAATAGTATGTACACAAAAGACTAATATTTAACACAATACAAGATTATATAACACAATACAAGATTATATAACACAATACATCAATAAATTGTATAATATTATACAATTATCGATCTCATTTGATAACTCCATGTATTAACCGAAAATGAGATCGTTATTTATTTTATCACATGGCATTTAATTAGTTTGACGCCATTGTGTAAATCTCGCAAATATTAGGCTTGTAAGATGTAGAAATCTAGCCACGCATTGTGCTTTTTTTAAGATCTTATTATGGGTGAACAACTAAAACACAAGTTTAAACAGCTATATGTGTTGCACGTCTAGTATTTTTAGAATCCTTCATTTCCAATAATGTTTGGACACCATCATCATCAACAGTGGCGAAACGAAAACATTTTCTCGGGGGACCTCGATGCGTTGGATTGTTATATCAACCTGTGAAGCGATTTATGGGTTAATATAACGATTGAGTGAGAACAGAATGTATGAAACGTGTCAATCAGAAACTAAATGATAAGAGAGTCATGTAATAAAACAAAATATGTACCCAAAACACAAAAATATATAACACAATATAACATGATATATAGCACAATACAACATAACATATAACATATTATAACTAAATATGTACACAAAACATCATAATATGTAATATAAAATTACATAGTATCCAACTATACAGTATAATATATAACACAATATAACGAATTATTTACACAAAGCACCAAAAATGCAACACAATACAATAAAATATAACACAATACGGCATAGTATATAACAATATAACATAATACATAACGTAATACAACAAAATATTACACAAAACAACATAATATGTAACACATGAGAACCTAATATGTAACAATGCAACATAAATATAGCACTATACAATGTTAAGTATAACACAATGCAACATAAAATATAACACTATACAATGTAAAGTATAACACAACACAACATGAATATATAGCAATATACAATGTAAAGTATAACACAATACAACATAAATATAGCACTATACAATGTAAAGTATAACACAATACAACATAAATATAGCACTATACAATGTAATGTATAACAAAATACAACATAAATATAGCACTATACAATGTAAAGTATAACACAATACAACATAAAATATAACACTATACAATGTAAAGTATAACACAATACAACATAAAATATAACACTATACAATGTAAAGTATAACACAATACAACATAAATATAGCACTATACAATGTAAAGTATAACACAATACAACATAAAATATAACACAATAAAACAAAATATAACACAATACAACATAATTATAGCACTATACAATGTAAAATATAACAAAATAAAACAAAATATAACACAATACAACATAAATATAGCACTATACAATGTAAAGTATAACACAATACAACATAAATATAGCACTATACAATGTAAAGTATAACACAATACAACATAAATATAGCACTATACAATGTAAAGTATAACACAATACAACATAAAATATAACAGAATAAAACAAAATATAACACAATACAACATAAATATAGCACTATACAATGTAAAGTATAACACAATACAAGATAAATATAGCACTATACAATGTAAAGTATAACACAATACAACATAAATATAGCACTATACAATGTAAAGTATAACACAATACAACATAAAAATATAACACAATAAAACAAAATATAACACAATACAAAATAAAATAGAGCATGATACAACATAAAATATTGCACAATACAATATAAAAATAACAATATAACATAAATGTTTTAAAAATGAGTTTTTGAATTTTCCATTTTGCGAGCCTCTGGCGAGCAAAAAATGGAACATTCATAATTGTATCATAAATGTGATATGAATGGAAACTCGTGACATATTCTTTTTATCATATTATGTAATATATACAATTTAAACGGCATTTTCCGATGACTGGGAATGAGAATCTATATTCTCCTTTCTTCTAAGTTGACCAAATTGTTCTACATAGGTGAAATACTTACACAGAAATAAGTGCACAAAACATATTGCAATATTGCTTATCATTTAATACATACATTACTCCTCCATGGCACCTGGTCCCACTTCTTGATTTCCATTTTTACTAGATTTGTACCTATATCCTCGACATCCTAAAGATTTATACTTTAGTAGAGATGTTTTATAATTAAAAATACATTTTAAATTATCATCAACATCTAAGAATACTTTATGACATGTTGAATTTAGCAAATTGGCAACCTGAATACAAGAAAATTTTGAAATTATCTACATCAAAATGTTTTATTCTATTGTCCCAATTCTGTTTAAAGTGACGTCACAAACACCAAGTGACGTCATCGCCAACTTCAGATGAATGAAATCTGTTTACGTAGTGAATAAAAGTAGTTCAGTTTGCCGCACGTTAACCAATGAAATCGCCGCTAGGCTTTTATTACACGTGTTACATATAAATTATCTATGTAATCTGTTATGAAGCTAAATAACACCCAAATCATTTGATAAAACATAATATAACAGAAAATATAACACAATAAAACATAACATATATCAAAATGCAACATAAGATATAACACAATACATAATTAAATATTACACAATACAGCATAACATATAGTTGTAATACAACATAGAATACATCACAATACAACAAAATATGTATACAACACAACATATGTGACACAAAACTTCATTATATCTAACACAATACATCATGAAACGTAAGAATGCAACAATATATAATAAAATACAACATAATTATGTATTACGTGGAAGCGTTATATGCAGGACAGGACATCACAGTATCTTAAACAAAAGTAGTACAATTTCATATTAGACCAAACAACTGTTTTGGTTGATGTAGGTTTTTTTCATGTCTTAAGCATCTCTTTTGTGAAACCAGAAAACGATTTTTTGGCCTGCTAGGTTGTTTTAAACTGGCCAACTATTTTGTTTA